>JAEIFU010000145.1:0-218736 GCA_018904235.1 Lordiphosa stackelbergi
AAATGCTAATCATAAGTCGGATACAATGCAGAAACGATCTGTTTTGGTTAGTCACAAATGATCGATTTGATGGTCGTTGTGGGCGATTGACAGTCAATTGGTGACGCAGTGGAAGACATGTAGGCGTCTCAAGACAGCGTCGACTTGATAACACGTTCTAGAAGCCATGCGACTGCTGGGTTAAATGGAATTTTGTCTCTTCTTTGGCCAGCTCGCTCTCTCTCTCTCTTCTCTCTCTCTCTCTCTCTCTGGCTATTTATAAGTCTGATGTGTGTATATCTTTAAGGCTACAGTTGTCAGCGTATATATTTTGACAAACAACATTTATGGTTAAATCAAAATTTCCAAAAACATTTTGAAACTTTTTTAATCAATATTTTAAAACATTTTTGTTTTTTTTTTTTTTAATAAAATATAAGTTGAAAATAAGCTGCTTGGACTCGAAAATATAAATTAAATTGCCCTAATTTAGATGGCATAAGTATGTGGACGAGCTTAAAAATTAATATGTTAATAGTTAATCAGTTAATTATAGAGATATGGAATATATAACACTAGGAAAAAGTTGTTTGCTAAAAAAATCATTTTTTGATTACTAAAATCTCAATTCAAAAAGTTCACCATAATCCCAAAACCATTTTTATTCCGAAAAAACTACTGGCAGAGTTTTAGAACGATAGGGATAGATACCGTTTTGTACTTCACATTTTAAATGTTGTGTTCTTGGATGTACCTAAATTAAGTAAGAAACATTCTAGAATCTTTAAAAGACTGTTAACGATATTAAAATAGAAATCAAGAACTGTTCGTTCTTACAGAAAGCCATTCTTAGAAAATGAGAATTATTTTAAATCGAATCTGTTCTTAAAATTTTCTTCTGGCTCTAAAACTTTGGTTATGGAGTGAGGTAGCTTTCTGACGTAAAGTAAATCCATCTTAGTCTTTGGAAAATTCATTTCCTTTGGATTTTTTTCAGATTTAAAACAGAGGGCATATTTTCAAGAAGAATTGGAAGAATGACTTCAATTAATATTTTCTAATTATATTTTATATTTTCACTTATTTTAAGAGTAAATCGGGTTGTACTTAAGACCATTACAACTTAAAAGTATGCTCAAATAAAAATGTACTTAAATGTACTGAATATATTAATTATTAAAACTTTTTTTACCTAAGCTCCTTTTGGCAAATAATTTGCTACAACTTTTTAAGTTTGAACCACTCGACTTTATAGGCCAAGTTATTTTTGACTTTGATATTTCTATTTTCTAATGACAAATTGAAGTATGAGATATTTTATTTTTCCGTTGTGACAGAAATTTTTTTTTGTAACATTTCTTTTTGTATCAGTTTCAAAAAAAATTTGGGCACCTTAAAAAATGTTTTGCTTTGAGACCATAGATAGATAATTCAGATGAAGTAAAATTTCAGGACTGCAAAAATTTACTTGAAAATGACTTGTATTAAGAAATCAGTTTAGCCTGAACGATTGACACCGTGTGTACTTGATTTCAAATACAAAGTTCTTGTTTTTTTCCTGAGAGTATCAAATATTCCCACATTTTGCTATTCAAATTTAAACAAAAATGTGTTTATCAAAATATTTATGCCGATGACTGTAAGAGATCAGTTGAGAAAACGAGAGTACAACTTGGCCAAAAGAGAGCTTTAATTGTTTACCCAATTAGGCCGTAGAAAGATACCAGTGTAGAGGAAGCCAAGCAAAGCTTACACCCATCAACTGAGACAATAGCAACAGAGAGTCGAACAGAGAAAGAGAGAGTATGACAGCTCCCATTTAGAGAGCGAGCGCATAACCAAGTCAACTGCCTCCACTTTTTGGGGCCCACAAGCAGTCAACGAAATTGCTCAGTCGACGAGCAACTTTGGCAGCGTGTGGACTACGACGTGGACGTGGTGGAACTTGCTAAACAAAAAAAAATCGAACAAAAAATTCCTATTTAAGTGTATGTGTGTCGGCAACAACGGCAATGTGCAAAAATAAAAAATCTATATATATTTAAATTGAATATAAAAATACTAACACACACACACACTCACGGCTACCTCTTAAGAGAGACAAGAGCTTTTTGCAGCGGAAATACTACAAAAACAACAAAAAAGCCAAGTGGAAGTTAAGTGTAAACGTGTGTTAGAAAGTGCGGCCAACAAAGTGACATCACACCGGAGACGGAACCGCGGAACCTTCCAGCACCAATCTCATAGCCCAACCCACTATCCCGCCCCTTCTCCCTACCCCACAGTTAAACGAATCAAGAGAGCAACTCTTACGACAAGTGTCATTAGAAAAAAAATCACAAATTTTATAAAAATAATTTAGTTCAAAAAATTGTACTTTTTGTCGCTTCTGCAACGGAACGCGTCGCTTACTAAAAAATGAAGCCAACTGTGATAGCCGCCAATCAAGTTCCCGCCCAGGCCAATGCCAATGGGGGTAATGGCAATGGAGCAGGCATCAACATACCCATCAACCGGGAGTACATGATGAACACTGGACATGGTTCACCACTACAGCAACAGCCGCAGCCGCCGCAACAGCCGCATCCTCAGTATGTCGCACAACCAGCTTATGGCTCACCCAGACAACGACAGCCAATTCCCACAAATCAACAGCAGCAACATTTTCAGGTGAGTGACTGACCAACTGACTGACTGAATGGAGACGCCGCAACAGCCATAAAACGAGAGCCTCCCAAGGTTGGCGCCTCGCAAGGCAAGGTCGTCCCCATATGCGTATTGTTGTTTTTGATGCTTGGCATTTCGCCTGCAGTAAATTACAGTGGAGACTCTAGAAAATAAATCAAGGATCATTCCCAATTAGAAATGGGAATTCCCGCGATATTTTATAGATTTAGAATTTATTAAACTTTCCCTCCTTGGCCGATAATGCAGTTCATTTTAGGTTCAAACTTAATTTAACACTTGCTATTCAAATGTCTCTTGCACCTGTGGATCTGGGGAAAGAAGGAAAATTCAGCGCCCAAAAATATATAAGGAAAGTTAGCTACATTCTCTGGTCCAAAAGTTGCCTATTATTTGTAATCAAATGTAATTCGATGTTGCAAGTTTTACAGTCCTACAGATCACATTATTTTCGACTAGTTTCCAAAGATGTATGCGGTGGAGCGTTGTCATGGTGGGAAAAGTTCACCTTTGCGATTGGCTAGTCCGGAACGCTTCATTTTTTTTTAAATTCGAATTCGGATATTGAGAGTTTCATTCCATTCCTTTGATGTATTCTAAGCTGCCGCATTTTTCGCTTTAATTGACGTTATTGTAAACAACCTTCTTTTTATACCCCGCTATGATTCGCTTAAAAAAACCCCAAACGTTAAGCATGTTTACGATTTGAAAGTAGTTTTCAACTGTTTTATTTAAAACGTTAGGCTTCCCGTGGAGCTCTTGTGTAGAAAGGCCGGATTTCATGAATCATTTCCTTTATTTGATTGTCCTCCAGAACGGAGTTTGGATAACCAACGTTGATATTGTCGTTCACTTTTTGCATCCATAAAATGTCTAATCGTCGGGTACTTTTGTACTTTGTCCTTGAATCGCGTTCTTTCCCATTCAATTTCATGTTTTATTCTACGAATGAAACCGATTGACGATTAAATTTTTATCGAACGAAGTTTAGAATTTAAGCTTTCAAACGAGACCAATATGTTTAACCCACGGCACCATACCCCGTTTGTAATTGAACCTAACGCCATCAATTAAAAAAAGACATAAATTATTCGTCAACCGAAAAGTCGATACTGAAAATAGTCCCAGTAAGCAGGAAATTACCGGAACCAAAACCGGAATCTTGTACCCAAATAACCGATTAAAGGTTGAGAACCAGAACCGGGACCGGAACCGATATCTTTAATCCTTTGAATGCCGGTATCCAAGAACCGATATTTTTGGACTGCTAACCTCTGAACAGAAAAGTACTAGTTTTCGATTGGAGATGGTCAAGTAAGGGTAGGATTTTTATTTCCGGGGTGATGATTATTATGTCTCCGCTAAGAAATTCTTTATATTTCACTGGGACATACCGGTATACCAAAATAATAATACAGGTACCAATACGTAACCGATTACCAAAATAAATTAGAACCAAAATAGAACCCTTTACCGAAACATAAGTTTACTAAGTACTTACCAGTACCAGCAAGTCCTTGATGTTCATTGCTATTCAGACAACCGGCTCGTTCGCTGTGGTGTGTTAGTCCTTGTTGTCTGTTCACAATTAAAAGTTCAACTTTCAATTCCATTTTGATCAATTTTAAAAAAATAAAGTCACCAAAATTAGTGGCTAAAGCTAATTGAAAATGTGATAGGATCCGCTCAATAATTTTGCTTTAAAATTGCCAATTGGCCTTAACTCATTTTTCTACGCTTTTAAAAATTTTCTGTAGGATCTAATGAAACCAATTTTTACAGATAGAATTTTTTTGACTTCGGATTCGTGTTTACTGGGTCCTAATTACCCAAGAAAAGTTGCTCTCACCTTTAAATAAAAACTTCGTGCAGTGCGGCGTAAAATGGGTTAAGGCAAAATCATCCGTTTAAGATTAAGACTAACACAATGTTTTACAAATCCGAGTTGACTTTTCGTCCAACCCAATCATTTTTTCATATACAATCAATTCTGATAAACCTCAAGCCAAGTAGAATACGGAGTCGATACAAACGTAAAGGTGGGATCAAGTGTGTAAGATCAAAATGCTTAGTTGACTTAGGTATACTGTTAGAAAACAATTTAACAAGTAATTGAATCCCATTTAAAATAGTTCCGATTTGTTACTAAGACCACTTAGGGCGGGTTCGGAGGTTAACTCCCAACGTCCAAAAATTGTTATTTGGGGTCGTTTACTAAACATTTACCACAAAAATGTTTAAAACATCCACTCACACACTCCACTATGTGGACATATCCACATTTGGTTTTTGTTGACAAGGCGTATTATCGTTTAAAAAGAAAACAATAAAGAGAGGAACAGAGCTGCTTTAAATAAATTGTTTGTAGTGCGACTAATCAACACTTTGAATTTAATATTTAATTATTTAATTATAATTACGAAAGTCCTTCCTTGTATACTACTGGGATCAAATTGGTGAATTTCTTATATTTTCAAATTCTTGTTTTATTTATTTAAATATATTTCATCCCCTTTAAAGTAAGCCCCTTTCGCTGCAATACACTTATGCCAACGAATTTTCCAGTTATCATACCAATTAGCAAAGTCATCCTTTGGAATGGCCTTCAGAGCCTTCTGCGATTTTTTTCGTCTTTTATCGAGCGGTATCTTGAGTTTGCTAAATAGACAAATCAGGTGAATAAGCAGGCTCAGCTGTCAGCAACAGGGTTACAAAGTTACAGAAAGAACAAATTATCGATTGAAAAAACCCGGAAAGTTAAAATTAAAAATTCACCATTCAATTTGATCACAGAATACATTTTTAGTTCACTTGTTCAGCCTCCTTTACTTTGGCTTTTGGTCTAAACTTCGCGTTAAAAAAACATGGTTCATCAAAATGCAATTAAACTGTATCGCGAGTGGCTCTAAAGATACTTGATTTACTCGTACGTTGTGTTACCATTTATAAATATATCTATTTTGTTTTTGTAATTTCCAAATCGTTATTTCGGGTCAAAAAGAAATTACCAGTACCAGCAAGAGAGAGAGAGCGAATTTGCTTTAAAAATCTCATTTGAGAGCTCATATTGGCTACAAGAACAAAAATATGCTGATAATAAGACCGGGTCGCCCTTGGATCAGCTGTTTATTTTTTAATAATTAAAAATTTAATGAGTTATCCATATTTTCAACCTTTTCAAAATGATGACAACATTCATTCACGATTTCTTTGTAAAAATTTTAATCTTGTTATACATAACGTATGAGTAATTTTTAAAAAAACTTCTGTAATTTTGATTAATTATACAAAATACGTTGGGAGTGCTGAGATCTCCTTTATTCAATATGAACTTTTTTAGGTCCGCTTTAATGTACATAAGCATAAGCGACATTAAATACCCATTGAAAGTGGGTTTCATGGAGTTGTGCAAATGTATGTAACAGTTTCTGCCTCTATAGATTTTCGACCTTTTAAACCAAGGCTGCAAACTTCTAAAATTCTACAGAAGGCTGGGTGCAGGGGCTCGTACCCATTATTAAGTGTTTGTTTGTTGCACGTACCGGATCCAAAACTTGTCGAACCTAAGGATTTGGTTTGAACCTTGGTTCATAGCTATTTAGGTTGCTTTAGTATTTTCCCTCTATTTTCGCATTCAATATCAACAATATTGAGATCGAATGGACCATGTTCAATAGATCCTGGTCTTTGAAATTGGAAGGTAGACTCTACTTTTGATTTCAGTGCTTCATTGTATTGAAACTTCACAAATTTACTTTATTTTCGGTTTTGAACTTAAATATGAATTAAATAAGTTATTATAATTTTAATTAAAAGAGCCAAATGTAATTTTTTCAACCGAACAATTTTCCAAACTGATTATATCCGAATCGGGCTCATGCTCGGGAGGTCTTAAGTTTAGAATGTTCTATTCGAGGGACACAAAAATCCAAAGAGAACCGACAATGTGGGGCTTGGTTCTTGAACGGTTAGCAGCCTTGGTTTTAAACTTTTTATCTTCATGATCATAGTAAACAGCCGAGTAAACAGCCCAGATATAGCCATGGGCTTCTGTCTGTCGATCTTAAAGACTATAGGAGTGAAGCTTCGTGTACCAAACACAAATTCACTTTGACTGTGTTGACCAGCAAAATTCTATGGATCTAGTTCAATTGTTGAAGTGTTATGTGCAATGGTACTTTTATGATAGTGATGGATGGAAAAAGAGATCAATTTATGCTGTCATTTAAAATTAAAACGAACATTTTCACGCATTTATTTTTTTTGCTAAAAATTTCATCAATTTCATCCAATTTCAATCAACACTGCGCATGCGCTAATGCGGAGTTGCATACAGATCGGTTTCATTTTGATCATTTTTGATTTTTTCTACATGGAATTTCTGAGGTACACAACTTTGAAAATATAAATTTTAAATAAAAATCTGTGCTCAATAAATCTATGGATACTTCAAATCTTCACAGTATTTGACTTATAAAAATACAAATATTTAATAGACGAATAGTACCTATAGTATATGACTCAAAGGCAAAAATTTGCAAACCGAATAACTTGATCGTTTTTCGGAAACGGGAACAGCTACCATTTCCGATTCCGCCTGATCTGATCGAAAACGGGAACTGACCTGATAAATAGGGCGTTATCATTCTTAACTGAGTTTTCTTTAATTGGGAAAAAAATTTTCTGAGTATAAGGCAAAATTTATTACTGATTTTAGAGTAAAATTTAAAATTGGCTGTACCAGCGGCAAAGAGGCCTAGCCAAGCATCTTTCAATCTCTTGGCGTGTGTGCTTTAACTTTTCGTACGAGAGAAAGGGACCTACAGTTTACTCGGAGGTTTTTTTTTATAAACAGGGTAAACCCAGAAAATTATTTTGCAATTTGTACTTTTTTTCACGGTTAAAAGCATCTACACAGTTGTGCAGTAACAATAAGTAAAGCAAAATTTCATACAAAACTGTTAGAAGTAAAGCAAAACCAACACAGGACCAAAATTACTTCCAACAGTTTTGTGTGAAAATTTTCCTTTACTTGTCGTTACTTCACAACTGATCAGAGGCCTTGAAGTAAAAATTCTTTATTTTCAATATTGTTTACTCATATTCAATGCATCTTGCCTTTTGTTCAATTAAAATTGCATTATCGGGGGTGCCACAGAAACCTCTTCCAACCAAATTCCAACCGAATTCCAATTCTTCTCCTAAGGTCCAGCGGATTGAGGGCTGGAAACTAATAACTCATGTATGGCGCCAACAAATTTTTAAATTTTGCATTATATTGGTGGAGAATGCGACTTAAAATTGAATTATTATTTAAAAATGCATCGTAAAACATATAACGCAATCAAAAAATTTCAGTTAATCATTAAATTAACCCACATCCAAAAAAAATGGAAATTTTTGGCGCGAGATTCAGCCCTGTTTTTAGAGATGGAACATCTATAGGAACATCTGGTGTTCCAACTAGATTTTCTAATTAGAAAATGAAATCTCTAGAAGTTCTGTGGCACCAACGAATTTTTCGAGAGATTTACAAACCAACCGTCGGCAAAATCTCTAGAGATTTCTGTGGCACCCCCGTATTTAGTATTTTAGAAAAGTTCTCCATAATTAAAAGAAATGTGTTTTCCTAATATTTACGGCGTAACACCTTTGGCTAGAAACTATGTCAAAATTTGTAATTTTCCGCTTGAAAATCTGTAATTTTTTTATTTATATTGTAGGACAACAAATTGGTATAAGTTAGTAGCAGGGAAGGGGTTATACAATCTATTTTGATAACAATGTGTGCTGGTAGGGGTTGCTTCGTCAGGTTTACCTGTCTTATTCGGGAGTGTCACAGAAATCTCTAGAGATTTCGACCAAACCAACGTTTGCAAATCGCTCGAAAAGTCCGTCGGATCCCAGAACTTCAAGAGATTTCATTTTCTTACTTGAAAATCTAGTTAGAACACAAACTGTTCCAATTAAAGTTCCATCGCTAAAAACAGGGCTGCGTCTCTCGCAAAAAAATTGCCGCCAAACAATAGGTATAACTTTCCAGCCCTTAGTGCGCTGGCTGCCAACCAGATGGAGCCACAATCGTTAAACGGCGCCACTGATGTGGTTGGTTTAGATTAACATGAAAGAATTTGGTTGTTAAATAATTATTGAAACGCAAATTTCAATGTATAAACTAATCAACCCATTCAGAAAAATAATTTTGTTTACAGTTCCAAACTTTGTTTTGCTTGTCAAAATTGTTTGGGTGGTGAATTTTGCTAAAGAAAGAGATTTTTAAGAGATTTCTGTGACACCTCCGATTAAAACATTTTATTTGTCAATTGCCTTACTTATTTGTACACAAGGTATTTTGCCTTTTTTCAAACAGACTTTTATCCCAGTAGGACAGGGTACGCTGCCTCCTTATGTTAATAAAATGACAAAAATTAGAGGTAGAAAATTGCATTCAGTTTCAAAATGACTTTAACTATTATTTATTTGGTTGAACAGCTAGAAAACACACAAAATAAAGTACACAAAATAACAAAAAATTTGTTAAAAACAAATTCTTCCTACCCACTTGGATTAAAATCTGCAAAACCCGCTGTCTACTTATATGGTCAGTCCATGATAAGGAATTATAGAAGATAAAACCTTAGAATTTGTATTATTATTTATGACAAATGCGTATTGTTCGTCAGTCTCAGCTCTTACTTTCTGTTCACTCTTACACAGTTCGCACTGTGGTTGCGTTACTAATTTGCGCTGACATTGCAATAATTTGGTTTAATTTTTTTTTTTTTTGGATGACCTCTCTTCCCCACCCCCAAATGAATCCTTCATGTTTTCACATTACCTTCAGAGAATTTGCACTGAAACTTTCTAAATCGCAATAAACAATACAAAAGTTGCTTTGTGGTTGCGTAAAAACAACAACCCTCCCACCCACCACGCCCCTCTGCTAACGTAAAGCCAGCCAAATGCAGCTACTGCTATTCACAACAGTATGTCAAGTATGTATGCATACACTATTGACCTACTCGGCTAAAGAGGTGCAAGGCAGGAGGCGGTGGCCGAGCGCCTTTGCTGCGCCTGTACAATGCGGCGTATGATTAATGAGGCGAGGCGTGCGGAAATTTACCCCACTGAAAGCAGAACAAAAAAAGTACAGCTGTTTGCGGGGTGAGGGGAGGCTAATCTTTTTATTATATGTGTGTATTTATGTATGGCCGCAGCTAGTCAAATCTATCAAAAAAAGATTTGGCGCTTGAAAATTTCTAGAAAAAAACGGAAAGCTCTCGCAAGAGAACTGAACTGTATGAGAGTTGCGTTTGTGTGCGTGTGTGTGTGTAGGTGGGCATTATATAGTAATAATATATAATGACGCTTTATATGTTAACAAAAGCAAGTTTTCTAATGTTGAAAAAAAAATCAAAGTGTGGGCGACTTTTTTATGGTTGCTCAATTTTTCAGCGAGTGACGTTTTTTGTTTTCTTAGCGTCATTATTTAGTTTGCCCAGTTGGAAGAGTAAGTTTAATGCGGAGAGAGAGTTGTGATACCATTAAGAGACTTACAGAAATTGCGAGAATGCACGAGCCGCAACGAGTACATGAGAGTGTGGGTAAGCATATATAGTCTGCTCGGCCGGTTGTCAATCTCATTCGGCAGCAAGTAGTTGAAGAGTAACCACCACGTCACAAAAAAACCGCAATAAAGCAAAACATAAAAAAACATATAATAATAGTGGATTGATATAAAGTGTGTGTATTGATAAAGCCAATTAACAAGTGGAAGTGAAAGAGGAGGTAAAATTACTTTGAAAATTGTTCAGAGCAAACAGCTGTTGACATCACTTGTTGTTATTGTTTGCTCCGCACACACACACACACACACAGATAAAGACAGACTGACTCACACGTTTATTTATAAACAATTCGCCAAACACTTTGCTTATACCCAAAAAAGAGAATCCAAAGTAAATCTATTAACACTTGGATTGAACTGTTTTTAATAGTGTGTTTTATTAAATTGTAAGTGTAATGTCAATATCCGGTGGTGTCCTGTTCCATTTAAGGCCGGAAAGAAAAAATCAATTCTTGGCTTTACAGCCCCAGCTGAGCTTGGCTTGTGATTCGCACTAGAGAAAGGGTCCTGCAATTTAAGGTCAAATCCGAACGTACCGATATCTTTTTGAAGAATGACACTTCTTGGATTAGATCCGACTGTTTTTGTTACCCTTTACATAACTTCTTGAAAATGCAACAGAAAACTTGTAATTATTTCTTTCATAGAATTGCACCCCATTCTTGTTTCGAAAACTCTCTGCTACCGATCTGACTCGATGATCTGCCTTTTGGAAATTTAAATAATTGTCCCATACATGTCAACCTGCAGAGTATAAAAATTTCAATTAAAAATATCAATAAACAAGTCAGTTTTAAAACTTTCGAAAATCTGAAAAATGGAAAAAAGTGTTTCTTAAAAACACCTTTGGAAAGCACAGAAAGTTCTGTTTAGTAGAGCTGGGCAAAAATCGATGTTGGCAACCATCCATGTTTCAACAACATCTGTTTCTGATGTTTTGAAAAATTTCATTATTTTAAAAGTAATGTAGTACTAAGTAAGTTAATTATTTAAATAATATATATGGGCTGATCCTTCGTTGCGGACGTTACATTTGTACGCAAATTTGCTTGTTAAAATTGACGCAGCTGGCGTCCACAATGGAATATTTTAATGATTTTTTTCTTGCAAAATTTAGTTCTTTGGGAGTACTTTCAAACCCAATTCAAAATAAAAGGTTATGTGTTTCTGAAAAAAGTTATGCTTGTTGCGGACGTTACAAAAAATTGAAGTCGACCTTGAGGCTTATGTGCATTTCCACATTTTTTAGCGAATTTTGCATAATAAACAAAAAAAGTCTCTAATTACAAAAAATTAAGTGGAAGAAACGACAATTTCAACCCATTTCAGCATTCAAAAGAATGATAAGTCGTCCCGTTATTTAAATATCTTAATTTTTGGTCTGTTGCGGACGCTACGTTGCGGACGTTAAACTTTTTCCATTAAGCAAAACTGTGTACAAAAAATTTTATATTTCATCCGATTGATTTGAAACTTGGTTTGTAAGCAAAGCGCGCGAAATAATTGGACACGTGTTTTCCCGATTATGGAAAATCCGCCCACGAGAAAACGGCCGGAAATTTCAGCATGGAAAAAAAATTATTTTTCATCCGATTGGCTTGAAACTCGGTTTGTAAAGATAAAATTCGAATTCATTTGTGATTTCATTTTCCGATGTTGGAAATACCGATTTTGCTAGTTTGCTTTCGATATTTATCAATTATTAATATTAATATTATTTAAACACACTTTTTGTTACTTTGAGGTTATGTTTTTTGGATTCTCGACCACCTAGAGCAATTTAAAGCCCAGATTCAGATTCAGCAGGCAAAAATCCATTATAAACACCTATTTTCCACCTCAAAATATAAAAAAATTTTTAGTATTTTCATGGTTGCAGACGTTACACATTTCATAAATTTCTTTCAAAAAATGTGTAATAAAAGTATTTTTTTTTCATCAGATTAAAGGGCATGAAAAACTCTTTTTTTATAAAGCCAGTTTGGAAAACACAACTTATTGAAATATATTCTCTTAAAAAAAAAAAACTTTTTTTTTGGGGGGGGACATAAACCGATTTTTAGTTTAAATTTTTAACATATTGTAGATATCTTACAAATATAATGGTTAAGGATAAAATTTTTTTTTAATAGGATTGCACAATGGTCCCAAAGTCGATTTTTTTGGCATAAAGTCTAATTATAAAGATTTCAGCGAAATTTGGCTTATACTCATATTTCGGGCCCCCAAGGCGACTTACAAATATTCGTTCACCTTAGACCATTATTTTATATAGCTGCCATATAAACGATCTGGCCGATTTTCACTAACTTTGTTGTTTTTTAAACTATTAAACTGAAATTCAGTTTATACACGTATATTAGGCTCCCAAGTTATCCTACCAAATTTGGTTCAATTTGGACTATTATTTCATATAGCTGCCATATAAATGATCTGGCGGATATTCACTAACTTTGTTGTTTTTCTAACTATTGAGCTGTAATTCAGTTTATACACGTATTTTAGGCTCTCGAGGTGTCCTAACCAATTTTGTTCAACTTAGACTATTTTTTTATAAATGGCTGCCATGTAACCGATCGGGCCGACTAGCATGAATCTAGCTGATTTTGATGATGTAATAAATGCAATATTTACAGAAGCTAATCTTTTAACATTATTATTACTTTAATTAGGTATATATTTTTAATCATTAAATTTAGAATCTAAATGTAAACAGTATTTATTCTCAATATCGGATCTATCCGAATCGGTATCAACAGTATTATCTTCATCACAAAGAGGGTCCATACTACAACTTAATGTAAAAGAGGGGAAGTTGGAAGAGGTATCTTATTTATTATTATATTTATTATTTATTTTGTGCCTTTCTTTTATTTAAACATAACCTAGAGATCAGTGGATCGCGAGAGTCCATAGCTCAATGAAAAACGTCGTGCATATTATTCTGACAACTGCTTTTTCGTGCAATCAATTCTTAATGCTCAAACTCGAAGTGGTCTGAAAAAATCGTGATTTCGCGGGTTTGTGAAAATTCGTGATAAAACCAATTAGACTATCGTAAAGAGGACACTTTAATGAACAATATTGCATTAACAGTTACGACAATCCACGACAATCCAACAAACTTTTACTCCACGAAACAGAATTATTTAGAGGTTAAGCTCGCCTAAAACAACACACAACAAAAACACATGAAAGAGAAGACTAAGCACATATATAGAACAAACTGAATCGAAATTGCATTAAACATACCTTGGACATTATTTTCCATAGTTTACTTCAATTGTTTTAATCAATTTTCGTTTATTTTGAAGGCAATAAACTTAGTCAAAATTTTTCCACAACAAAAGCCACGTGCGGAGTTAAATGAATGGCTGACTTTCAGGGCTTCGCAAAACTTTAAGGGCTGCATTTCATAATAAAATTTTTCGATTCTATGACCGCTGGGATATACTCTTTTAAAAAATAAATCAATTTTTCCACAAATCGCAACTTTTTTTTTTTGACTTTATGCCAAAAAAATCGACTTTGGGACCTACGTTTTGTTGGGCATGTCGAGATAAAATTTGTTTTTTTTTTTGTTTTATTGAAATTAAATTTGATGAGTTATAGAATCGTTCGGTTTTTAAAAAAATGAGCCATTTTCGTACAGAATCGTACAGACGCTCGAAGCTCTTCACAATTGTCATCTCTTGTTCTGATTTATGAGTCTTACCATCATAAAAATCGGAATTACTCAAGTGCTGTCTAATTTCAGCATATCCTATCCTAAATATGGATTAAAATGGGCGCTAATAATGGTTCTTTTAAATGCAAATGTATTTATATGTTTTCAAATTTTTTGAGGAGTTTTAAAAGGCTTTGGGAGATAACAAGTTATATCAAATACCGATTTTGTAAATTTTGATTTTTCATATTATCGATTTAGTTATTTTGGAAAATAATGGCTGAGTGCATTTTACTTCTTATTTAAACTGATTTTATTTGGTCAGTTATTTGGAACTTTTAATTCACTTGTAATTTTGTGTATTTTTTCATAATTCGCTTTTAAATATGAGGAAATCAAGGTGACTTCTTTCTTTGTTTTGACAACCAATAGGTTTATTTTGCAAGTGCAGGCATTTCGCTTCTGGCCCCATCCATAAACATGGCAGAAAAAATGTTACATGGAGTAAAATTAAGTCAGTCATTAACTTTTCGTCAGTCCCTACGGAATGACCAATTCACATTTTTAAAAGGTCCTCAGACTTTTCTCCATTCTTACTTATTTTTTTAACCCCTAACTTTAAAATAATTTAGATGGTCTGAATACTTATCAAGGACCTCTAGCTCCTGTCAACAGCAACCTTAGTTTTCAACAGCCTGAGCTGTAATCTAAAAAAAAAAGCACTGAATTGAAAATGAACCTTTTTCCCTACTTTAAATTTGTAAAATACTAAGATTTTAAATTAAAATTATTGAAATTATTTGTTTTACCGATTGTTTAAATCAACTAAACATTCTTGAAGGCCTATACTTAGATGACATACAAATTTAGTCCGGCACAATGCTTCGTTTTAATTAGAATGTTGTTCAAAAGCATTCAATTTTTAAAACTGTTCAACAGTATTGTGCTGACTCT
The DNA here is from genome assembly GCA_018904235.1 of Lordiphosa stackelbergi. Lineage (NCBI taxonomy): Eukaryota > Metazoa > Arthropoda > Insecta > Diptera > Drosophilidae > Lordiphosa > Lordiphosa stackelbergi. The sequence continues at coordinate 14,913 of JAEIFU010000145.1, forward strand.
GAGTATAAGCCTTAATTTTACCAAATAACTTTGTACGTGTTAATTTAATTAATAATTAAAATTTTTCTCTGTTTTTTTGCTTAGCCCGCTTTTGGTTTTGAGCCAGACATGGATATGGATATGGATAATATGTTTCCACGCTCACGCTTAGGGCGTATGCATCATGATCCGTTTGCTGGATTTGGTGGCGGCCCTACAACACGTAAGCGGAATAGTTTCCATGATACCCCCAATGCCGAAGCTGATGAATTTTCTTCCTATTTTGATGATGCTGCAGACTTTGGTTTTCCACAATTCTCTACTTTGGGTCGACGTGGTCGTATGGCTGGTGGTGGTGCTGGCGGTGGTGTTGGTGTCAATGATCATGATGATGATTTCTTTCATAGACTGCCTTCAGAATTTCGTCAGTATATACCCGAAGGATTTGGTGCTAGACGTGCTGGAGGTGGTGGAGCAGCACCACCGCCACCACCACCACAATCAGCAGCTGGCAATCAGCCACCACCACAGCAATACTACCAACAGGTGCCACAGCAGTATCATCAACCACAACCGGTGCCACAATCTCCCTCCAAACATTTGTGTGATGCGGCTATACAAACCGAAGATCCCATTGTAGGACGTTCGGAGGTGGATTGTGCACCGCCTGTAGTTAACTTGAATCAGCATGGTCTACGCAACACCATGGACATGGGTGTTAAGAGTGTGTCCGAGCAGGATCAGCAGGGGCCACGTTCACATTCAGCTCCCCCACCAGAGCAACAGCAACAGAATCTGCAGTACCAGCAGCAACAACACCCACATCAACAACAGCAACCTGGTGTACACCAGCAACAGTTTGGCACTCAGACCACGCCACCAGCACCGCCGCAGCAGCAGCCTCAATTCCACAAGTCTTACTACGCCCCTCAACCACAGTCGCATCCTCAGCAGCAACACAAGCAACAGACTCCGCCTCCAGCGCCACAAACTCCTGGTGGCAGCTATATACGCACCATACCAATTTTTGTGGAAGGACGAACCGAGCCCATTATCAATGCCCACAAGGAAATACCCAATCAGCATGCTCCACCCAGTGCCCAGGCTCAAGCTCAGGCTCAGGCCTCTGCACAGGCTTATTATGCACCGCCCCAGCAGCAGCAACACCAGCCGCACCAACAGCATCGTCCCACTCCACTCAATACTCAGCAACAACAGCATCCACTAGACCCACAAATGCAATCTGATGCTGCAGCAGCTGGCTTACCACCCCAGACACCACACACGTTGGACTCCATCAACAAGATACAGGATATTCAAAGGGATGTCCTTGATTTGATGGCCAAGGTAGAGCAATTCAAGGGCACGCGTCAGGAGAAGGAGTATGCCTATTTGGATGAGATGCTTACCCGTAATCTACTCAAGCTGGATACCATTGATACAAATGGCAAGGATAGCATTCGTCTAGCACGCAAAGAAGCTATCAAGTAAGTAAAAGTTATAGCTTTACTCAATGGTTTGTAATTGAAAAGCTCGAAAAAAGTTGTGAACCACCGAGGCACATCCAGTGCATAGGCATAAACCAAAACAAACACACAAAATCAAATTTCCTTCATAAGTTCGCACGAGTTTCTGTTAGTGTTGACTAGTTTTCAGGCATCATCAAAAAAGTTGCACTTTAATTGGCTCCTAAGTCTTAGCATATTCGTGGGAAATATTGGACAAAACCCACATGCTATTATTCAGTACGGTATTTTGTTTTCGTCACCGAAATCGATTTAGAAGCGTTGTTTGAGATTTAACTTTATATGCAGTTCACTTTATATGCAGTTTGGCATTCACTCAAAAGTTTTGCTGGCTTGAGTACGCGTAAACAAACTTGGAACTTAGTGGTATTTTCTCTGACTAGGTTTGTCAATATTGTATAGAACAACAGTGCAGTAAGTTTTTGAATTGAACTAATTTATTATAACATAAAATATCGATTTTAAAAATTTTGATATTTAATATTACCGATTTGAATATTTTTAATAATATGGGCACTAGAGCGGTCCCCATGTATATGAAATTTTTAAGGTCTGCTCTCACCCCCTATTGATACTTTTTCTGTATCTTTATAAAAACAATAAAGTCGAGTTTTAACGGGCGCGTGGTTAAAGTTTTTGTAAATACTTCGAGTGTTGCTTTATCATATATTTTTTTCGTTATAAATGTAGGCGATGATTTTTTTGAGACTATTCAAAAATTTGTAAATTTTTATTTCCACAAATGTAGATCTCTTTGAACTTCAAACAATGACAGATGAAATAAATAACTTCGTTTGTAAAAATTTGTATTTGTGAACTGTCGTATGTTAATATTTCTAAAAACTTTGGACCCTATTTTTTTTGAAGTTATTTTTTGTTTAGAAAACGCTTTTAAAACAAATACCGACCTTCACCAGCTATTTGCGCCAGCTGTGAAGTAACTAGCCATAAAAAAAAGCAAATTCTTAAACTTTGCCGTTCGGATTCGGCGATAAACCTTTCTCACTCGCGAAAAATTATAATCACACACGCCAAGAGATTGAGAGAAGCTTGGCATCGCCCTTTGGGGCTGTATAGCTAGTTTTACATTTTACAAGTTTACATACGCAAATAATTTGACAAATATTTGATAAAAATTTGTTTCAAAAGCCATTATTTCAGATTTTGCAAGATTTGATTTGAGTTTATTATTTGAACCAGAGATGGGCGGGTAAAGGATAATTCGACCCCGATCCCGACTTTAAATTAAAAATTCAATCCATTCCCAGACTCAAATAATTGTCTGTCAAATAAATGTCTGTCCAGCCGCGAATAAAATTAGTTTTCGAAATTAATTAGTTAAACCCTGCTCCATAATATACACAAATCGGGTTGAGGTAGATGGGACAAATTTATATCTACTGTTTTTATAGCCTTGCAGAGGGTATATTAAAATTGACCGAATGTTTGTATCGCATAGAAGGAAGCATCTCCGACCACATAAAGTATATATATTCTTGATCAGCATGACGAACTCAGTTCATATATCCATGTCCGTCTGTCCGTCTGTTTCTATGCTATCTCCTTCGTCAGTTTTAAAGCTATTTGACCAAACTTGTCACGAAATCTTTTGGTACTAATACGCTGCACATTTGTCGGAACCGGCCGAATCGAATGATTATAGCATATAGCTGCCATAAAAACGATCGGTCGAAAATGTTGTTTTAGCGAGAAAAACTTTTTTGTCTTCAACGAAATCGCTTTCACATAATTTCACCAAGTTTTATGAAAATTGGACAACAATATAGTATAGGGTATATTAACTTCGGTCGAACCGAACTTTGTTAAAGATATTGGCGATCGTCAACATTTTCGAAATAACATTTTAAATAGTCAACTTCTAAAAGTAAAATTGTAGTTTATGAAAATATTACTAATACATGTGTTGGGGAATTTTTTTTCTTTTGAGAATGATTTAATATCAACCAAGGATCTTAAATCTAAGTATTTTGCTTGCGCTTTTAGGGAATGTACCGAAAAGAAACTGCAGACTTTGTTTCATTATGTAACTCAAAAGTTATAAACCAAAAGTCATTTTTTCTTTTTACATATTACATATACATTCATAAACATTGTTAATAAAACAGGAAGTAACCGGCTCGACCAGTTTAGTTCCCTGGAACATGATATATGCCGCCAGTTTGTTTATGCGCTATATTCATCCGATTTTGATCAAACTCTCCAAAATTGTGTTAAAACTGATAATATTCATAACGTAAAGCACAAAGACTCTACCTTGAAAACAAAAAGTTTCACTACTATTTCGACCGATCGTTCCTATGGCAGCGATATGCTATAGTCGTTTGGGAGCGATAGCATTGAAAACAAAATAGTTTTTCTTACTGACTTTTTTTCAAACCTATATTTTGTATGGCAGCTATTATAGTAAATATATAGTTGTCCAATTTTCATAAAACTTAGTGGAACTATGTTTAAAAAGGAAAGGAAAGCGAGCTATGCTCCATAAAAATAAATTTCTCTGTGATCTTTTCTTTAAAGTCTCAGATTTATATGCAAAGCAGGTCCAATAAACTTACCAGCTTCAGCTTAGAATCGTAAGTTACGAAGCTGTGTTTATATTAAATTATTGGGTCGTTCATTAAGTATTACTATTTATTGTGTAAAACATTTTCAGAAATTATATATTCTCCATTATGATCCAATACCTTTTGCCATCTTTCGGGCAAGAGATTGATTATACGCTCATAAAATGCATCCTTGCACGCAAAAACTGGTCCAAGTGGTTTTTGACGTCCTGATTTAAGGTAAAGGTCCTCCATCCAAAAAATTTTGCAGAGGCTGGATCAAGTAATAGTCCGAAGGTGCCAAGTGTGGGCAATATGGTGGGTGTGGTAGCACATCCCATTCAAGCTGCGAAAGCTTTTGGAGAGTCGTCAAACTTAAATGAGGTCCCAAATTTCGTTCTGTAAGAACGTGAGGAACCCATATGTCAAGCATCGAAATTAGTCCTAGACGTTAACAACTTTAATTTTTTAGCAATCTCTCGAGTTGTTATTCGACGATTTGCATCTACCAACGACTTTATTTTATCTACATCGGCTTCAAGAGGCCTCCCAGGACGTGGTGCATCCTCAAGATCGAAATTGCCGGAACGAAATTTTGCAAACCAATTTTGGCATTGCGTTCGGTCAACACATCTTTTCAGTACACATTACATAATTTCGCCTTGCATGAACTGCATTTTTACGCTTTTGATAGTAAAACAGTAAAATATGCCGAAAATGCTGTTTTCGATCTTCCATCTTCGATAGGGCACCAAACAAAAACTATTCCAAAAAATTCAAAACAAAATTTTTTTACAAAGAAGTCTTACTATATCAGCTGTTCAAATATATAACGGTAAAGCGGTTAAGTGTGAAGTTGGCTGCGGAAAAATTCAATAAGATCATCCGTTGTCATAAAACGAATTTACTCAGTTAACGACCCAATAAATCCTTCTCAGCTGGAGCTTTGCGTGTGCGTTTCTGTTATCAATTAGTATATTAAGCAATCTATGTAGAGGGAGATAACAAATATGCGAACGATACGGGACTCAAACTCTGATGCCAACACAGATTTTAACATGGCTACACCTCTATTAATCGCCTCATGTCGTCTATTGTATATAGGAACCTCTTTTCCGTAAACATTATTGTCTGACCTGCCTTCATAATCTTTCTCTTTGTCCGTATCGAGTTTTAACAGAATTTAAAATTCTCAATCTCTTCATCAGAGAGTGATGGTCCATATCTATTTTTATCGTTTTTAAGTTTTCGTTTGTCTCAAATTAAAGGCTCCTCTTAAAACTTTTACCTTAACATTTAATAAAATATATTTAAAATTAATCAATATTTTAGCATTATAATTTTTTCGAGTTCTTAACTTTATTGCACCGATTAAATATTTTGCATATCTTGGCAGTCACTCGGAAACACCTATTAATGATGTCAACCCCTATTTCTTTCAGATGCATTCAGGCGTCCATAAATGTGCTGGAGGCTAAGGCCGAGGAGAATGCCAGAATGGCGGCGGGACAGGATGCACCAGCTCCGTTCGCTCCAGAACAAGCAGAGGCTACAGACGCTGCCAAAGAGGCAACCACTGCAACGTCAGAAGCACCAGCCACACCACAGCCAGTGGATGCTACCAAAATCCAAGAGCCCATACCTCTGCCACCGCCACCAAGTGCTGCTGCCACAGAGGAGGTATCGCCTGCTGCTGCATCCACGCTGACGTCGACCACATCCACAACATCGGAATGATGAACACAACGCCTATATAAGGCGACCGTTTCGAAGCAGCTACGTAAATTAACCAAATTCAAATGATGAGCGGAAAAAATTTGTTAATTTTTTTGGGAATTTTTCAACGGACAGCGACAAATTTTTATTTTTTTTTTAACTATGATTAAAATGTGAATTGGGAGCTGGCGATGTACTCTAGAAACAAAACACCCGCATACATACATACACTCGTACATACGTCCTACATAGGAATGCAAATCTCATGTGACATAACAAACAACATACATACTCGTACATACATACAAAAGAACACCACATATGTAATTTAGACTCGTAAGGAAATTGACAACAACAAAAAGTGCCTGCATAGAATTTTTTGAAAGTTAATCAAAACGCGAAAACGAATAAGAAACATTATTACTTTGAAAGAGCTGATTATAATTAAGGCAAGAGATTCATAAATAATTGTGAGAGTTTTTAATTATATAAAATATTTCTTATCTGAGAGTAAAACAGGAGCAAGCTTATTCTAAAGGGCAGAACCAGCCGCAGTAGTATGATCTCATACAAATCTACAGCCACAAAAAATGCAGGCGCATGTGTTCCGCCTGGCTCGCTCATTAACGACATAAAAATAGTAGAAGATGCTTTTGCTTTAAGCGTACAATTATTAAACAACAAATGATAAACACTTATAAAAACAAATTCAAACCGACAACTATACATAATTATTTATGCTACTAATTAATGAAAACAAATAAATGTAGATATTGTTGACTATAAAAAAATGTGAATGAATAGCAGAATTTGTTCAACTAACACTATTTTTGGAGGGGATGGTTAATTAACAAGAAAACTTGTTAGCCTCAAAATCGTAAGTTTTTCTTTTTAACATTTTAGGTTTGTACATTTGTCCCATCGTCTCGTGCAGTTCAACTTAAAGAAATAGTGATTTATAAGTCGAAAATTAGGCTTCTATCTCGGTTAAAATCTTTTATGCTGCAGAAACTCAGATAGCCCAATAGCCGGAAAGTACATAGCTTACATTGTCCCGTTGTCTCTGGGCTTTTAAAATAAATTCTGGATTCATCAATGGTGCGGGCACGACGGAAAAATTAATTGTGATCAAACCACGACTGGGATGCCGTCCGTAGTAAACTTTTTCCCTTACTTCCTAAGTTTCCATGGGTGGTGCGTGTCACGAAATTGACTAGGATCCCGATTCACAATAACTAAACAATTTAACGGAGATCTTCCCTGTTTGATTTCATTAAAGGTTGAGAATTCTTTACTTTTTACCAGGGATTCAAATCGAAACAAATATTGGTTTCGGTTACGGTTATTACAAAAACAAATTGTTTCGGTTACGGTTGCGATTTGGTTACAAAATAATCGTTTCGGCTTCCGGTTTCAAATCGGTTAAATATACATTTTAATTTAAAAAAAGATTACATATCATATGACTTTAAATTAGTATCATAATTGAAAAATAAAATCGTTCGTCATTTACATATGTACAATGAACTGCTAATGCTTCTTTCGATAATTCATACATCCCTGGGTAGCTATAAACATTTTCTTCCCGCCATTTAAGTATATCGGTATTCGAACTCAAGCTTTTAACTTTATTAAACGCATTTAATGCAAAGTTCGTAATATTTCTTAACTCGTATCTAGAATATGACTAAACTGAAGCAATATCACTTTTGCATTTGTTGCCAACACAAGGCAATAAAACTGAGCTTTTTCCAGTATATTAAAGGGTTGGTGGTGATTCTAGATGATTCTCGTGTGCTGAACATCTATCATTACATCATCGAATCTATTTTCAGAAATGCTCCATCACGTCGAGATTTTTAGTAATTTGATCTTAAAGTTACATAAATGCCTCTTTTGACTCTTTTTAGATGCGTTTTGTAGGTATCCTATAATATCGTTGAGTCCCTCTTTGATATTGAGAGCACACTTTCCTGCTGCGATTTACAACTGCTATAAATTAAATAAATAAAATGTGGCCGTCTGTGGCTCAGCGGTTAGTGTGCTGGGAGGTCGTGGGTTCGATCCCGCCTCTGAACATCTAATAATAAAAGTTTTTTTCTTTCTTTAGAAAAATAGCTTTTACACATACGGTCACCTTCACCAGCTATTGGCGCCAGCTGTGAAGTAATCTAGCCATGAAAAAGCAAATTCTCAATTTTTGCCGTTCGGATTCAGCGTTAAATTGTGGGTCCCTTTCTCTTGTGCGAAAAATTTAAAGCACACACGCCAAGAGATCGTGAGAAGGCTTGGCGTGGCCCCGTTGGAGGACCTTTATAGCCAGTTTTACATTTGCAAAAATTAAATAAAACAATAGTTTTGATTAAATTGAAAAAATTAATTGTTGTGACCTTGTAATTGGGGGTGTTCGTATCTCACAAAATAAAATGTGAGGAAAATTTTAATTTTTTCGAACTCAGGACCTCGGGGCACTGAACACACGGCATGGCAACTTAGCTCAACCAGTCGCAGTAAAAAATCTCAGATGGCAAAAATATCGACGGTACAATTGCTTCGACTGAGCCTTACAACACAGAGGTTCCAATCCCAGTAGGGACGGGTTGCATTGCAACATAAAATTGTTTATTAGTTTACATTTACAACAATTGGTTTTTTGTATTTCTCATGGGTTGTTTTAAAAAAAAATTACATTCCGTATCAATAGTCAATTTCTGTTAAAACTTTGAGATCCAAATAATATTAATGGGCCGAAATCGGTACCAAACTTAAATTTTTAAAATTTTCGAACAGCACTACTTTTCGACCTTTAGATGGTTTGCCAATAAACTAGACCAAAAAACTATGGTCAATTGAGAAGATATTAGTTAATACCTGAAAATTGCGATAATTTGTTATCAGTGGTTAACCGAACCAAAATAAAATCCATCCATAAAATCCAAAAAATTTATTTCGTTTACGCCTTTGGTTTGATTCGACTAAAACAAGGTTGTTGTTTTGGTTGAATACTTTGATCTTTGTTCATGACCCTTGCCTATAGTGTTATGACTAGACCCCGTATTTTATGTTTTTCTTCATTTCTGCACGGAAGACCCTCAAATTTTAAATTAAGGCAATATATTTCATTGCGGATCGAATGAAAATGAAACATAGGATGCAAAAATATTTCGAAAATATTTTAAATATACTAAATTCTGGAATTATTCTTTCACCTGGATCAATATAATTATTTGCATAAATGCAGAATGACTATATAGACAATATAACATTCAATACATGTCGAAACCATCTCCAGCAACGCGAATTTAAGTGGAAAACTGAATTAAGTATAAAAAATAATAATAATATTATATTTTAATATTTTATAATATTTTAATAATATTTAATAATATATTATCATTATCTTTTCAGTGTTTTCTACTGTTATTAATCAGTTAGAATCATTTTGATAGCCGAAAAACTTCACTCAACATCGCACAATCGTAAGCGTATACATTTTGTAAGAACCTCAGCGGTTAGTGTGCTGAACGCTGTGCGGGATGTTTGGTTCTGCACTCCCCCCCCTGAACATCTAATAAAGAAAGGTTTTCTTTCTTTAGAAAATACCTTTTAGTAAAAGCCCTTCACCGCTATTCCTGTCAGCTGTGAATGTAGGTTTTCCGGCTGGCCCCTTGTGGGGGCCACCTAGACCTTATGGTCCTTAGTGAGGCCGGGTGCTTTTTAGGGTACCGTTTCCTTTAGAAATCCTGGAGGATCTTTGACGTTTTGGCAAATGCCAATAGTTGTTTGGGGGAACTCTTGGCCGCCTCTTCCAGAGAGGTGAAACTTGGGAAGTGCAGATGTTTTAGTCTTGTCGTGGCGATTGCTGGGCAGCTGCAGATGAGGTGTTCTAGAGTTTCTGCTACTCCGGGTTCCTTACATTTCCTGCAGGTGTCTGTGTCTGAGCCTAGCTTTATCGCGTGACTGGCAGTGACCGTTAATATGCCTATAAGCAGTCTCGTCTCTTCTTGGACTACTAATGTTAGTTTTTGTCTCTTTTCTTGCACATGATTTTAGAGATTCTGCAGCCGGTCGTGTTCTTCCACTTTTCCCCTGCTGTAACTCTGTAGGGAGATAGGTATGTTTAGTGTTAATTCTTGGCTAAGTGCGACCCCGGCTTTTGCAAGAGTGTCCGCCATTTCGTTTCCATCAAGCCCTGTGGCTGGAATCCATAGTTTGAGCAGGTGCTGGGGAATCTTGCTTTTCTGCTTGCCAGAACATTTTTGGAGTTGATGGCGTGATGTGGCTCTGCATTGCTTTGATGGCTGTCTACGAAGTGTGATCGTTGGTGCGTGTAGTTCGCCAATTCAGCTGCTCTCCTTATAGCGAAGACTTCCGCCTATATAGTGCAGGTTTGGCAGTTTGTAGGAGAGCCAATTCCGTTCGACTCCGACTCGGGCCTCTTTGAGCCGTCCGTGAAAGGTGCAGCTTCCTGCCAGCCCTACGCCGTCCTAATGCTGATGCGCCTGTAAAGTAGGTTTTTGGGATCATGTAGGTTGATCTCTCTGCCCACGGCGTGCCTAGCTTGAGAGCCGGTGCCTGCCGCGAGGTTGGAGTCTGTGCGGTGAGGCGAGTGGGAGGTCCAGGGGGTCGACACCTTTTCCTGCTTTTTTGAGTAGACCGCGCGCCCCCGTAGCAGACCGGCCGCCGCGCCTTTTCATCACTTTAGATATGTGGAATTCTCTGTGGCTCTGCCACCATACTAATATACCGTTAGTGGTGTCGGTCGTATAACTGATATGAAGAGCCAGTGCGTTATCTTGATAGTCCCCAAGTGCTCTTAGCATCTCTATCATAAGCGCATTGTGCCTTTTTCACCCTTTCCTCCCATTGAGTCTCAGATAGTTTAGTCGATACACCAAAGGTATTTTCCGTAGTTTTTGGCGTTAGCTGTGTTCCTTTATCGTGGTGGAGTCCTTGGGGACCCTTATCTCTTGTGAGAGAATGTCCGTCTTCTCCCATTGCTAAGTCCGGCTTCTGCCCACTTGCTCTGAGAGTAGAGTCCAGCACGTGACTCCCGTAATTTTTGTCATCGCTTGGGTTATTTGGTTTCCCGAAATTTTTGAGTGTTCGTTGACCGCAAGGTTCCATTAGAGAGGGGACAGGACTCCGCCTGGGCGTTCCGCCGTGTGCCTCCTTGCATATTGTGGTCGAGCTGTGAAGTAACTAGCCATGAAAAAGATTCTCGAAACTTTGTCGTTCGGTGTACAAGCTTTTTCAACAGAAAAGATTGCAAACTTTCCATTTGTATTTTTGGTCACTGAATACAAATCTATTGTCCGTTTTCCCCCAGCACTTCAGATTACGAGATATTTGCATAAACGTGTGTTGAACGAGGTTTGCTTACATTTGTAAGCCCTGTAACCACAATAAGTAACCTTTTCTAATGAAATTTATTTTAATGCAAGCTGCATTGAATGACGTTACAGAAAAACCACACGAAGTTTTGATTTTGCTCATTAGATACCAATTGTTGGATTTTAATATGGGAAATGTGGTTGTGGTGTGTAGGTAATCCATTTTTTAAATGCCCAATGAAAAAGTACCTTTTTTGTACCTTTACCAACTGGAATTCTTGGACTCCTTTTACCTTAGCTAGGTATATTTTTTGACATTTAGGTAAGAAAAATGATCCAATTTCCAATCAATGGGAGGAGTACATAAAATCAATTAATATGAAGGTACCTTTAAAAGCAAAGAAATGTATTTCTTTAGATTCTATTTTAAGAGCAACACTCTCTAGGGCAGCTACTTTATAAAATGTTGCATTTGTGCTTTTATTAAAATATATTGTGAGGGAATATTTAGAACTAACAAATATGTAATTTGGTGGTTAAGAGTTTTTCATTGAACAAATTTTCATCAAACTGCTTGCTCATGTCAAATAGCAATGTGTTTCTTCTGAATCTCACACATTTTATGGGGGACAGGGAAAAATCAATTCGTATAAAATTTCTGTGAAGCATCTTTACAAGCAAAGAAGTTATCCAACGATTATTTTTTTAACAGCAATCGTCTCTATCCGAGCTACTTGATAAATGCGTGGTAATCGGTAAAATAAGTAATGTTCAAGCCGCATGGCCGCGGGAATTTTACAGCTCCTCTATCTTTCGTTCATATGCATGTGGGTTTACACGAGTTTTACGCTTTACTACATGTGCAAGATAACCAGCTCCGTGAACTTGTAGCCAAGAATATTCGGCTGTTTGAACCTCTCACGATTTCTTAAGAGGATTGCAGCACTGATTTTAATCAGTACAAAAATAGTTCTTAACGAATACAAATTTTGGATACAATTCTGTGTCACGTTTACATTATACATTAAAGATCCGCCTGTGAATGAGTCACTGTAGTACCTTCCAGTTTACATCCTGATGAAGGTCTGTTCCAGTTTAAAATTAATCCAAAATTATAGTTTGTATGTCAAGTATCTAGAATTCCTATTGCTGCACAAATATGAAAAGTCTTTATTTATGAAAAGTTTTACAAATCTTCATCTATAATACATATTAAAATAATGAAAATACGAATTGGGTTAGTCTTTGCTGTACCGACTTAAATACTGACTAAAGTGTTGTTGGATTACATCATAGAGTATATATATTAAGAAACAATCTTTTTTAAAAGGACGCAACATGGAGGACTTCTCACAAACTTAAAGGAATAACATCTAGGGTTGATTATAAGATTTGGGATGTATGTATACATATGTATATATATAAAACACGTGATGTACGATAGAAATCGCTTATAGTCGCTATATAGTCTGCATTATTGTTCAAGAAGTGTGTATAATTAAGTGGGTTAAATATGTATTCCAAAAAAGTGCTATATATGGTGACCCATTTGCTTGGCATTTGGGTTTCATGCTTTGTTTAGTTAATGATCTCGACATAGTTAGCCGGAAACAGTCCATAGGTTCCATCGGGACCGAGTCCCTGCCACCAACCCTCATCAATTTGATCGATATGTGTGATGACATCTCCAGGATCGAAGGTGATCTCCGATTCATCAGCAGCCTGATAGTCATAGAGGGCGCGGGCACGCAGACCCAAATCACCAAGAGTCTCCTGGCAGATGAAATCATCCTCGTTGACCAGATCGGTTACTGCAATAAAAGCGGGTGGGAAATTAAGGAAGCAAAATCTTTCAAACGGAAATTCGTTACTCACAAGCATTTCGCTCCAGAGTGCTTAGATTTGAGGTTTTGACTGACTGCGATTGTTGCACTGTCACCGACACTTTAGTTCGCACTTCTTGCTCTTCATCCTGATACACAGCCGTGTCGGTTTCATTGGAGGAAGTGGTTTCATCTGGTGATTGCGATTGCAGCGAATTGGTTTTACTATGCGGTGACCTCTTAATGGTTGAAAATTGTTCACTTTCATGAGCCAACGGGAAGTCATCCACAGGCTGTGACTCTTCTGCCTCGGCTATGGTAGAGACCACTTCGGCAGCCACGGGAACTGCAGCAGCAACAGCAACTGAAGCTGGTACAGTTTGGCTAACTGAAGCTGAAGCTGCAGGTGGAATGGGCGAAGGGGAACGTGGTGGTGAAGGCACAGCTGCTTCCTGAGGTTGTTGCTGATTAAAGGCATTTATGCGCTGAGCAATAGAATTGCGTGCTGGCTTAGCTGGCGGTAGTGTGTTGAGCCTGGTCAAAGGAGAGGAAGGATAAATCTTAATAAAATATATTTATATAAATATACTATCATATACCCCGGCACGCACTGCTCCGCCGATATTAGTATAGCCGCCATATAAACCCAACAATGTCAAATTTTTTTTACACTTTTCCGGCAGATTTTCCCAATTAAACGAGAGCGTAAGTTAAAGTCGGCTATAACCGACTCTAACCGATATACCCGTTACTTATGGAAAGAAATGTTTAAAATCGTTTCTGTGCTCCTGAGGGGAGACCGAAAAGTATGCAACATTTTGTTAACTCGGCTATTCATTATCCAATCTTGATGAAAATTTCAGGGATTATAGATATTGCGAATATAAATGTAAGTTTTAAGTTTGAACACGATATCTTCAAAATGTGGGAGCGGGGGTGGACCGGCAAAAATTTAAAACAAACTTGATCTGCGTGCAGACAATATGACTCTACATTTCAAACCTCTGAGATCTAGGTGTTCATACAGACAGACGGACCAAGGGTCAGACGGACAGGGCTCTATCGACCCAGCTGTTGATGCTGATCCAGAATATATATACTTTATATGGTCGGAAATGATTAATTCTGCCTGTTACATACATTGTACGACTTTAGTGTACCCTTTTTACTCTAGGAGCAATGGGGAATAAAAACTGAAAACTTTATGTGTAGGCTGGTACTATGAAGCTGAAACAGCCGGCTGGGCCAATTCAAAAGTGGTTCAAGTCCACATCTCAGAAATTGTTTAGGCTGTGAATTGGAAAATTCGTCTGAAGGTTTACATTGCGAGTGTTAGACATTGAACATATTAAAGCTAAGTTTACACAGGCAAATTATTTTGACGTATGTGTGAACACCTAGACAAATTCGAACACAAATCAGTTAAACTCCGCCATGTCAGTTTGTGTAAATTAATTCGACTGTTAGAACTTAGCTTAAGAAATTGGTTAAGGAATTGGAATCTGGAAGTTTGATGTGTGGGAGCTTTTTCCAATTTAAACTGATTTTGAAAAGTTTTAATAAGTAAAAATTTAATATCAACTTTCAGCCAGTTTAAACTTGAGTAAAAACGTCCTCATAAGAAACATATCCCCACAAAGAACCCGGGCGTCTCCGGGTATTCTTCTAGTAGTAAGAATAAAATCCAATAAGAAGCTTTAATATTCAAAGCGCAATCAAAAGAAATTATAACTAACAAGACCAAATCCAGCCAAGGTTTTTATAAAAACATAAATCATTTAAGAATGCTTTTGATCGCGACTAGGGTTGTCGATATTTCTCAAAATATCAATATCGATAATATCAAAAATCAAAATGTTCAATATCGATTTTTGATATATCGCGTCCAAAAACATCGATATATTTTTCTAAAAATTAACTGGGTGGAAAAAGTCAACAAAGCGTATAGCAAAAATGAAATCTACGGAAAATTCTAAGAAAATTCCAACCATGGTTTAAAAATTAATTTCTAGACCGCGCAAATCGATCTAAAATATTAAGGACATTTAAGAATTTTGTCTTTTCGAACAGGACAGAAAAAAATTTTTTTGAATTCCAATTAGAAATTGCACTCTACGAAGAAAATAAGGTATTGGTGACCAATCGCTGTCCATTGTCCCCCCCAATCTCCCTAGGTTACTGATATTGTCCCCCTGCAATTACGATAGTACTTTTATCTGATATATTGTTTATAAAAACATCGATAATTGCCTATATCGACAAGAAAAATATCATATCGTAAAAACCTTTATAATCCAACAAAAATATCGATATATCAATATATCGATTTAATATTGACAACCGTAATCGCGACTCGATCAAATAATTTTTTTTTGCACAGTGTTAGCCGTCAATAAAGGCTATAACGGCCCAGTAATCGACTTATATTTTCTACTAGCAGGTACCCGGCGTGCGCTGCTACGCTGCCTTATTTGAAATATCGATACCAAACAATTTTGAAGATATTTTTATGAATACATTTTTGTGGTTTTTTGGAAAAAAAGAAGTTTTTTGATAGTAGTAATATCAGTAATACTAGCAATATCCAAGAGAATGCCTTCAGAAAACCTCCCTCTTTGTTGCCCGAAATCCCTACTTTAGAATTGTAAACACAGAACGAAGAAGTGAAGCTTTCCTGACAATTGCCATCTACCAAATATTCATCTAGCTAAATTAGGATTTTTTTACCTTTCAAGTGAAGATATCCATATATTTACCCCCTCTTCATAATAATCTAAAATCATTATAGAATCTTGCAATTTTTTGCGGTTTTTTGGTCCATTTGATCAACGCCTCTCATTAACGCATATAGGAATATTTGGAAATTTTTATATTTTTAAATTGATTAACCGACACCTATCAATTTTGTAAATTTCGCCATTTTTGGACCAGCTACAATTACATGGGCATTTCCATTTCTGTCGAACCGTAACCGTCGTACAAATTGTATATAAAAAAATCTAATTAAACGAATTTTTATTTTCAATTTATATTGTTTTTTTTTTATAAGTTAAAAAATCAAATAAAATCGAAGGTTTTTAAGTTCGTTTTTTAAATATAAATTTTAATTTTTTTTTTTTTTTTTTTTTTTTTTTTTTTTTTTTTTTATTTTTTGTTTTATTTGTTTTTTTTTTTTTTTTTTTTTTTTTTTTTTTTTTTTATTATTGATAAACACCTCAACAATGCCAAAGAATATATTCAGAACAAGAATGTTTAAATACTTACGTTACGACAACAGTTAAATACTACAAAAAATAATAAAGAGATCAAAATAGTAACAATCCAACAAATTGTACTCCTTGTCAAGGAAAATGCCAGATCAAGGATAAGAGCCACTGCAGCTAATGTATTCTCCATGGCATAAGATCGCCACTTCTCTCTAAAGAAACTCTTCAATATCACAAATTATATTAACATACAAAGTCATGACATTCAATTATTGAACTGCGATATAGCACCATGGAGGACCACGTGTTATCATAGTTCAGATCACAAGGAACATTCAAATCATTCTCGTTAGCTGACAAATCATTTTACTGATAGGAAAATACTGAAGAGATCAGTAGGTCAATGCCCTCCCTATAAATCATATGCCAATTCTGACTGCTGCCCACAGACGAGTCGAGATTATATTACGTTTTGTCTTAGAACACAGTTGAAGGATATTTGCGTTTTGTTCTTCGCATTGATCTTCCATGGTGATTGTCGCAGACAGCCAGTGTCATAACAGGGCACAGTTCCAGGCCGACACTGGCTGTGCCTACAATTCAGCGGCCTGAGCCACATGGCGATTCATAGCCGCGAATAGCTCATGCATTAATCCCGGCCGATCTGCCGCTTGGTTGGAAGTACATTTTGCTTCGCATAGTTACAATTACAATATTTTGCCAAGGTAATACAGTTACTGGGACATAAAGTTGCATATGCACATACCTTAAGTCCTAATACCATCGTGCTAACTTTGGTTCAGATCGGACTACTGTAGCATATATAACTTGATTATAGTTCAGTCGATCTTTATCATTCCTTCGCAGATCGGACGGGGCCATGTCCGTCTGGCAGTATCAACTAACTAAGACAACAAGTAATGAAGATTAAAAGAAATATTGCACCAAACTTTAATGCCAATTAAGATGCAAATTACTTTAGAAGCTGTAATTGTAATTGTATTGTAATTGTAACTATGCGAAGCAAAATGTACTTCCAACCAAGCGGCAAATCGGCCAGGATTAATGCATGAGCGCTATTCGCAGCTATGGGATCGCCATGGTAACAAAACCGCTAATTACTTAAGAAACTGCTTTTCAATGTCAACACAGAACTACATTGCCCTGTTTATGACACAACTGTACCGCGACAATCACCATGGAAGATCAATGCGAAAGAATTAAAACGCAATATGTCTTCAACTGTGATGCAAAACAAACATGGCTATATCGACTCGTCTATGGACGCTGGTCAAGAATTAATATGATTTATAGGGAGGGCATTGTTACTATTTTTGATCCTCTTCGGTATTTTTCCGCGATTAAATGATTTGTCAGTAACGGAAAGTGGTTTGAAATGTTCCTTGTGATCTGGACTATATTCTTTAACATTGGTCCTCCATGGTGTATATCGCGGTTCAGTAGTGAAATAATCATGACTGTGTTATTATAATTTGTGGTATTGGAAAGGAGTTTCTTTAGAAATTAGCGGTCTTATTACCATGGAGAACCATTAGCTGCGAATGGCTCTTATGCATTGATCCTAGCATTTTTCACTTGATAGGGAGTACAATTTGTTTGGATTGTTACTATTTTTGATCCTCTTTGGTATTTTTGCGCGATTTAATGATTTGTCAGTAACGTAAAGTGGTTTAAAACGATTCTTATGATCTTGACCATATTCTTTAGCATTGGTCTTCCAAGGTGTTTATCGCGGTTCAGTATTGTCATAAACAGGGCAATGTTATTATGTGTGGTCATTTGTAAAATTGAAAAGCAGTTTCTTAAGTAATTAGCGGTCTTATTACCATGGAGATCCGTTAGCTTCAAATTGCGCTCAAGCATTGATCCTGCCAGGATTTTTCACTTGATTGGTGTTAACGTTCTTCATTTTTTTTACTATTTTGAATCCTCTTTGGTATTATTACGCGATTTTAAAAGTCGGCAGTCACGGTAAATAGGTAAGAATAACTCGCGAACCACACAGTCTGTGGCTCCCAGCGTAGAACAGAGAGCTGGCGCTCTCGAGCCGAGAGCGGCTCATGTGCTATGGCTCACGAGCCGAGAGCCGGTTAATGGCTCCCAGCTCACGAGCTGTGGCTCACAGCTCAGAGCCGCGTGTTGTGGCTCACGAGCCACAATATATTATTAATAATATATTTTATCTATCATTGGATTGCATATAAGCGACAATTTGTTCTTAGTTCAGGTATGTGTAATAGTCATCCGACTTGAACCAAAATCGGCATGGTGGTAGTAGGACTCAAGGTACGTGCATACGCAACTTTATGTCCCAATAGCTTGCATAACTTCGCAAATATTGCGATTCAACGTTTATTTTTAACTTTTAAAATAAAAGTTGCAAAATAACTGTTATTTTGTGATTTTAAAAATAAACGTTGACAAATAACAGTTATAATAGATTTTTTTTGTCAAAATAACTGTTATAAAAAAACTTTTATATAAAAATTATAAAATAACAGTTAAAAAAAATTTATATTTTAAAAGTTATGAATAACCGTTTATGTCCTAATTTCATAGTGCTTGCAAAGACTTGAACAATGGTACATTTCTCGTATTCGTAGCTAACTCCCTTCACCGTGACTTTTTTGGTTAAAATTTAATATCATAACAGTTATTTTCGGTCCCTGATTTTTTTAACCCACTTTTCGACCGATAGTTCCTATGACAGCATAAGATATAGTCATCCGATTTTGACCAAAACTTCCAAATCTGTATAAAAGCGTATAATATTAATAATCGCTGAAGTAAGACACGTTAACATTAAAAACAAAAAAATTTTCTCATTAAAACCCATTTTTCGACTGATAGTTCCTATGGCAGCTATAAGATATAGTCATCCGATTTTGACAAAAACTTCCTTATCTATGTAAAAGCTTATAGTATTAATAATTGCTGAAGTGGGAGCCGTTAACATAAAAAAAAAAAAGTTTTTCTCACAAAGACCCACTTTTCGACCGATAGTTCCTATGGCAGCTATAAGATATAGTCATCCGATCCGGTCGGTTCCGACATATTAGCAGTGTGCAGTAAAAAGAAGACTCTGTGCAAAGTTTCAGCTCGATAGCTTTAAAACTGAGAGACTAGTTCGCGTAGAAACAGACAGACGGACGGACAGACAGACGGACGGACCCGACTCAGCTCTCTTAAGCTCGTCGCTGATCAAGAATATATATAGTTTATAGGGTCGGAAATGAATATTTCTATGCGTTGCAAACTTCGGGGCAAAATTATAATACCCTTTGCAAGGGTATAATAGAGTTATAAAAATTGTAGGTCCTTGAGCTAGCTGTGAAACCCAAATATATCAATTAGGTTATAAGTAAGATTAGCTTACATTAGTTTAATTTGGTTGTTTCCCTATGATTCCCTAAAATTCGATTCAAATATAGTGTTTTTAACCGCTTTAATTTTTTGGGCCCAGGTGGACCTTTTTTTTGGAAATGCCCATATATTACCCCTCTAATATTGCAGTCTATCAAATCTTCATAACAATTTTAGAAATAAGAAAATTTGGCAAATTTCGAGATTTTTTCCATTGTTTATTTTAGTTTTTTTTGTTGTTTAATTGTTTGATCTAAACCTCCTACTCCTTACATTGCCATTTCCAAACTTTGCAATATTTTGGTCTGTTCAATCTTTCGTAATTACTCAAAAAGAAAAATTTTGTAATTTTTAAAAAATTTTGCAAATTTAGCTGTTTTTGGTACTAAATAATAATCTTACGTTCAAAGAAAATTTTTTAAATTGCACGATTTGTTTCACCGTTTGATCTACAACTCCTATTTACCGATGGACCGTTATCTCTACTCCTCCTATATTTCAAAAATTTGTAATAACCTAATCTAATAATAAACAAGTGAGAAAGTCGGTCAAGCCCGGTTAAAGCATACTCTGTACATGGAGTAGGTGCTGAATGCAGCGTTGCTGCGCTCATCTCTAAGTTTCTCTCTCTCTCTTTCTTTATTTTGGGTTTACAAGAAGTATATGTCACATACATGTCAAACCTCTATTTCTTACCATCTTAAACAAAATGTCGGACGGACAGGCGGACATAGCTATATCGACTCGGCTGTTGATGCTGATAAAGAATATATGATTCTTTCTCCCTATTACATACTTTTGCACAAACTTTCTATACTCTGTATACCTTTGGTACAGATTACAAAAATTGCATATATTTTAGTCCGTTCCTCTTATCTTAATAATTGTTAGTCCCTTTAAAAATTTAGCAAATTACGCGATTTCCGTGACCATTTCTTTATCTACTCCTGTTTACCCGTTGGTTTACCCGTCTTTATAATAATTTTAACTCAAAATTTTTTTGCAGTTTCGCGATTTTTTAACTCGTAATTTCAAGTTTCGCCATATATTTTTGTCTCTTCAATCTACAACTCTTATTTACCAATGTATGCGCTTACGCAAATACTTTCACGGTTTTTGGTCTTCAATTGTCATTTATCCAATTTTCACAATAATCTTAGGTCCTATGAAAATTTTGCAAGTTTTGCAATTTGTTTGACTATTGGATCTACACCTTCTTTTTACCAACTCCTGCACTATCATCTAAACATTAAGCGCTTTAATAAATAGTCTTATAATAATTTTGCAAATTTCGCGGTTTTTGGACCGTTTACAGACTTTAGATATAGCCTATGACTCTATCCTGAGTGAAGATCGGTTCAGCGATTTAGACGCCTATAAGGACAAAACACACAAACATATTTTCACTTTTATAAATATGTATAGATGTATGAATTGTTAGTCGTCGTACATGCCTCAGATAGCATTGAAGGGCCTCTTTTATTGAAAGATTAACAGAGAACTTTGACAAGTTTTTGTTTAGAATCTGTTCGACGAGTTTTAAAACTGTAGTTATACCCTTTCAACAGAATATTGAATTAGAATTTGCTTTCTTTTAAGCAGATTTTGGCTTACAGAAAATATATAGATATAAGAAAATTATTATATTTGCTTCTAACTAAAACTCACTGTAATTTTGTTAGGACTTACTTGGACTGCAGCTGACCCTCGCTGGTGTGCTTGGTAAACATGGCCTTGGCTGCACCCACGCGTGAACCAATCAATTCTCTGGCCTCCTGATTGCGTGCCTGACGCATGCGCTCAGCATCGGTCAAGTTCTGGGCGAACCCAGCCGACGTTTTCTCCGGACTCAAGGGCTGAGGCGAGCTAAAAAAAAGTAGGAGAAAAAGGTAGAGGCCAAATCTGATTTACTTATGACTGGGATTTACGTTTTTATGGGCACATGGGCCGGCTGCAACTTGCTGGTGCTTATTATAAGCTTCTCTCGTTCTTTGTGCTCCTTTTCCTCGCGCGAGCGGTTCTCCTGCTCAAGTTTCTGCAGCTCCAGACGTTTGGCCTCCTTCTCCGCCTCCAGGCGACGCTTCTCTTCGGCCTCTTCTTTCTTCCAGAAGTCTTGCATGACACTGGCATTAAGCTCCTTGGTGGGTATGACTCTAGTATAGTTAGTACCCACTGGAGCCTTTTGCTCTTCCATGCCACCACGCGGTTCTTTGAAGCTATAAGCCGAGCTAACGGTGCTAAGTTTCTTCAGCAAGCGCTCCAGATCTATGTCATCCTCATTTCGTGCATTAATGGTCAAATGGGCACCGGAGAAAAGATTGCTAACGTCACGTATGTGATTGGCACAGGTGCCCTTACGTAGTACGGGAGCTCCCTCGCCCTACCGACGAAAATAAAATGATAAAGTTTCCATTTCATGATTAGATAAGCTAGATTTAGACTGACTCACCTGCCAGTTGATGAGCAAATACTTATTAAGGCCCGTTTTAGGATCTATAATGCGTACAAAGGCGTACATAATCTTGCCACTGTTCAGGTCCTCAGTCAGCTCATCCACACCCCCATCACCGGAACCAACCAGTTTCAGTTCATTGGTCTGACCTTCGTAGCCAAACAGGGACCAATTGGTTTGGGATTTATCATCCAACACATCCTTCCAGGCAGCCACTAACTCGGCACGATTCTTCTCAAAGCTGATGGACATAATGCGGGCGGCTTACCAAATGACCTTGAACAATGCACCAGCAGATCTTGGCCAGCTTTCACTTGTTGTAGTTGTTATTATTCACCTTTTTTGGTCTTGGGTGAAAGCCAACGCCCCACCACCAACAACGCCTCCAACTTTGGCTTTAAACTTTGCGCTGGAGTTTTTAATTAAATGCAGCAACAACAACAACAACGACAATAGCAACTGCAACCACAATGGAATGTCTTTGGCTGGCGATTGATTTTCCCGTTGAAGTATGTCTGGATTGCAATGCCTTTACTTCCAAATGCCAAAAGTCGGACGACTGAGAATTTCAAATTTAACGGCCCGGCAACATTATAATTAACTTAATTGGCCTAATTCAGCTGGAAATTTAAAACTTTTCGTTTGTTGTTGCTTGCGGCCTACACAATTTTGCCCCGGACTATCAATGTGCCAGTGTGACCACATATGCCTAACTTAATAATACTAATTTTAAGCGGTTATCTTTTGGTATTTTTATATTCAAATTTTAGCTAACTGTGTATTTTTATATTCTATTTGTTGGGCTTGAACTAAGTTCACACAGGCAAATAAATTGACAAATGTTTAGGAAATTTTGATGAAATGAAAATTTTAATATTTGGATTAGAATAGAACCATAGTTTATTCTATAGCGCCGAATACACCACACAAATTTTTGCGCAAAACGCTAAAGTGAGTTTGTCAAACTATTTGACTGTGTGAACTTAGCTGAAGAATATTTTTGATATTTGTGTATTTCAGTATTTTGTAGTCTTTCGGTCATGGTCACACTGATTTTACGGTGAAATTAAACTATCCAAAATAATTTAATTGTGATTACAAATAAAACCAAAAAAAGCAAGAAATAACAAAATAATTCAATTAAACTGCATACAAGTGCTGTGCTCTTAAATATACCAACAAAAAATCTCACTAAAAGAAGCAATTTTTTAGTTTAAACAAAAAAACCAATAGCTGCATTCCCAACCACAACAACAGCAACAACACAATTTGAAGGCGTCCCAGGGCAGGAGGAGAGAACTAAGCGGAGCGGGGTGAAGAAAGGTAAAAATCGCCAGTTGGAGGTGGATTTGGAGCTGGATGCTGCACTGCAGCCGCCACAGCTGCTGCTGCTGCTGGCCTGGCAACAGACGAAAAATATTTTGGCATTTGGTTTGGCAGTTGATTTCGTTTCATTGCCAAAAAAAAAACCGAAATACAAAAAATTTCGGCTGTTGCTCGTCGAAGTCGAAGTCTTGGCCCAAACCTGTCCCAACAACTGCATCGTGCCTGCAACACCCCCTCCCCCGTTAACTCCCCTTCACCCCTAACATATGAAAACTCTGTTTCAGGATTTCTTTCGAGCCAGAGCATCGTCAGTCTTTGTTCAGCGTATTTTTTTTCGTTCCATTTACATCCAGTTTGTGGTGTCTCCTCGCTGTAGGTGTATGCGTACATATGTGTGTGTGTATGTGTGTTGCTCTCATGGTCAAATTTCTTTTGCATTTTCAGTGTGAAACTCATGCGGTGCAGATCAAGACGTAGGAGCATCAGCAGCAACAACAACGACAGCATCATCAGCAGCAGCCCACATCCCACAACCCACCATGGAATCAGCTTTGGATGTGCTCTCTAGAGCGGCCACCATGGTGCAGAATAATACTACCGGTAAGTCCCCCTCCCTGAACTACAACATGGCCATTAACTAATTCTGCTTAAAACCAAAAACAAATGTTTTCGAGACACTTTTTTTTTTGTTTGGTTTTTATGGCTTTCACCTTTGAGCTGTCCAAAATACTTGAAAAGTATTTCAACAATTTTGTGTAGTTCTTTCTGTAGAAGTCGTGTCCCCCACCAAGTCCCATAACTGAGGCATGATTCATGATGATTGCAACAAAAACCACAACAAGACGACGAACACTTCCACATGACATCTTCTTCTGTAAAAGGCTTTTGGAACCAAACGAATGAACGAACGAACGAACGCATTACACACAACCACACACACGTACAGTGAGGCCAAGAATTATTCATACGCCCATCGATTTGAAACTTTAAATGAGTCACTCAAAAAACATTTTTAATGAGACCCCATTAAAATCGAATTCCCAAATGGAAAATTAAAATGCGTAAAAAAAAACCACGAGAAAGTAATTTACATACTCTGTAGCTGACCCTTGTAGTTCCTATGCGATATTGATCAAATTTATTAGATTTATGTGGAAATAAGTAATTTTGTCAATTTCAATGTTTAAAGACGCTAAACTGAGAAGAAAATGTTTTGCTTCTCAGACCAAATATCCCTTTAATGCCATTTATTTGATACTCTTCACGTTTATTCCTACTCTTACATTGAATGGAGAAGGAATCTGTTACTGATCACTTCTTTTCCTACGAATTGAAACCATTTGGCTGAGCGGGCAACTGCCTCCACTTATAAGCTCTAGTAACCTGTATAATGTCACTTACCATACAATCTTAACTAACATAGAGTTTAAAGTACAAACTTTATACGACTGTGAGAACAGGCCTGATTATTTTTATTTCTTTTGCATTTTGGAACGCTACGTTCGAAAATCAAATTGTACAGTTTTTAAGCTTCCAAGGTTCCGCAGGCAAATTAATTTTCTAAATTTTGAGAATTATAGGACCAAAAAGGAACTTTTCTTAAGCCGTTTTACGTTGTGTACGGAGACAAACAAACAGGCGGGAAAGAAAAATCCTTGAACTGCAGGGCGTTGCCACATAACTCTGTTTGACGTTTTGTTTTGGGGCGCCAAACTAATTAAATTCCTTGACGGTCGGTAAAAAAAAAAATTCCGAAAAGAAAGATTTAAGTAAAGCTCGCTTAGAGCGATTCTATTAGGAAAAATAATTGCGCTGCTATGTTTTGTATTGGCGCCAAGTGCAGCTCCAACAATCCACAATCATTAGGCTGCTCACATTGCGATTGATCGTTTTGGATAGACGTGGTTGATGTGCGTAAAATAAAACCTGAGAGATCAGAATAATCGGTGTAAAGTACATTAGATCATCATAAAATCTGTCTTCGCTTTATCAGAATACTCATATTGCTAGCAATTCTTCCCGAAATATTTCCCCTTTGCCTCAAATAAGGCAACTGAGACACTAGTGTCTGCTTCTTGCATACTCATCTTCCTGCTTTTCCAACACGATTTGTGTGGCTTGAATAAAATCGAGGTTGCCTTAAAATATAAAAATATTGAGCAACTCCCGACGAACGCTGTCATTTACGCTGATTTTTCCAACTAAAAACTTTATCTTATCAACTTATACATAGTGTTTTAGTGAGATTGAAGTGTACTTTCGTATGGTATAAAAAAACAAAAGGTATCACAAAGATTTGTTCACACGCTAAAAAAAATGGAAGTTTATTTAAAAAAATTTAACGATGCCGACAATATTTCAAAATAAATTACCGATATCAGAAGGTTTTTAAATTGCAAAAGTAAATTTAGGCACCGATTTCTGTTCTCCCAGATAGCTGCTATGTGTCAGATAGGCATCAATTTTAGGGTCTATTTCTCTTCTTTCAAATAGCTGCTATGTGTCAAATAAGCTCGATATTTTACTCTGCTATTTGTTAGTTTATGACACAGCTCTATGTAGAAGATGTGAAATCGGCACTAAACCGGACTTTTCTCCATACGATTTTCAACATTTGACGATCTTTGCACAGTGGAAATTTAAACTTTTAAAGCCTTCCCGAGGCCATCAAACATCAAAATATCTGATTTTGGATTTTTGATAAATTTTCTATAAAATATACTTAATTTTTTGAGCCATGTTGTGCAAAGAACTAGGCAAAAAATGACTTGTCATTGTATTAATAGGCACTTTTTCAAGTTAAAGTAAAATGAGCTAGCGCAGCCTTGAAACCAAACATTTCAAAATGGGGGCAATGAATAAATGGAAAATTTAAATTTAATTTAATTGTTTCCCTATGAGAATTTGAGAAAACATAGTGTTTTTTACCACTTTTAATATTTTGTTCTTGGTGGACTGTTTCTGGGAGTTGCCCGTATGTCATTTTTTAGTTATCTCACCAAACTATTTTATTTTTTATGATCCACTCTCGCAACAAACAGTTTGGAATTGCTTAAGACTTAAATTTGTTTAAACTATTTTTCAAATTACAAAATGGTGCGAATTTAATTTTTAATCAATTGATTAAAATCGAATTACAGCCACAGAATATACAGATATGTAGATGGGCATAATTAGTTACTCTCTTCTTAAAACATATCCTGTTACTGGTATTTATGAATTAATGGCTACATAATTTTGTGTTTTGTTTGTCATTTATTGAGGATTTTATATGTTTTAGTGTTATTTTGGTGAGAGTACACAACCCAAAGACTAACGCTGTACAAAAAAGATATTACTGACTCTCATTCCGTTGTTCTTAACATAAAATATTTTATTCTGATTTAATGATTATTCTCGGCTCCAAATTTTTTTTTCCATTTTTTTGAACAGCAGATTTTCGACTCAATTCAACAACTTTGCCGAATACAATAACAACATCAATTGCTGTTAAATTAATAGAAAGATAAATAGTAAAAAAAATGATTCTAATAAATTCCCGTATGATCTATAGTCAAGTTATGAGCAAAAGAAATTTTCTTGGACTTAGCTTTCGTAAATTTTTTTAGCATGGTCATGGTATCGTCGCGTTTTAAAAGCGAATGGAATCATTCAAGCTCTCGAATTTCCCAAAAAAAAACCTACTATGTAGGAAATATTCTGTTAAAATGGTGTAATTTCTTTTGAAGTACAGTCCTTATTCTTAAGAAGCATATACTTTTGACAACTTCAACTATAACAATTTTAAAATTAAAAAATTTATTGTGTTCAGGATTGCATTTGGAGACTTCTGATGTACTTAAATATGTAATTCTATTTGTATTTTTCGTAAAATAGTCGTAGGAGCTTCAGTACTGCTCATAATGTGATTGTGTTGTTCTCCGACCACTGGGAATCATGAAATCTCTTTACTAGTGTTAGCTAATCTTCCAAATTGTGCGTTTATTTTTTTGGCTTTATTTAAATAAAGGTTTCAAATGGTTTTCATATAAAAATTTTTGTTTTGCTTTTAACAATCAAGTTAGTGCTGCCAATACCTCTCTTGACATTTGTTGTTTTCCGTCTGATCAATCTTGTTGTTTAAGTATTGACAATCAATGCTTTTCTCTAGTTTTTAATCGATCGTCCTAACTTATGTTGTCACCATCCGCCGTCCGCAAATATCAGCCTATTGTTTAAAGACTTCTTGCTAAGTTTGGTCAATATAGATTCAACACTGCGGGTATAAACATAGTAATAAAGATTCTGCCACTTGCATTATTGTAAAGCCCCATATTTTTCAGGAACTAGATAATCATGTCTCTTACCAAAATGTGTGAAGGGCACGCTTACTCATTAACTTGTTTATTTTTAAATCTTTATACAATTTACAAATTCTTTTGTAAAAGTCCATAACAGATTTTTAAACAATATTTTTTTTGGAAACTTGAATCCAAAAATTGTAATGTAAGTTTCGATTGGCATGTGATTTTCAGAAGTTTACGGTAAAGTTTTTAAACCATTTAACTCGTTCAGCATTGGTTTCTAACTGCAAAGCATGTATTCTTTTATCTCCTCTGACAAAAAAATGCATTTCTTTTAAGAGTGTGTTTTAAGAAATAAGACTACTAAATGGCCACTTGTGGAAACGAATCTTTTGATCATGCTTAGTTTTGCCTTTAATTATTTAAGGTAAAATTTTATTGGCTGAGCAAATTTGAGCATTCTATCAAAGTTTGAATATCACAAAAACCGATTTTTTCAGATCAATTTTACTCCTATGTGAAAAATGTTCCCCAAACATGTCAAATTGATGTGCTAAAAAATTTCAAATCGATAATTTTTAACAAATCATTATTACATTTTATGTATTATTCTGATGTCTGATCAATAATATTAGTTCAAGAGTATGATATTATTTTGGAAAGATTATAGGCCTGTTCCGAATTCCCAGTGGATTTTCGTGTAAGCTTTTGTATTTCGAATTCAAACTGTATAAATTTAAATGTAAGTGACAAACATCTGTGGTGGTTCTTAGATTCCATCGTTATTTTATCACGAATTTAATTTACTTGGGGATTGAGCAATCCGTTTCAGCTGCTCAAACAAGTCCGAGTTTTGTTAAAATTATTTAGTAACTACTATATTTGTCACCTTTTAAACAACGTTATTTAACGACTGAAAATAATAGCTTATACGAAAATAAAATGTGGAACAGGCCCGATTATTTTCTAGTCAATTGTTATCAACTCCAAAGCTGACAAAGCGGACGCTGTGCCTTTTCCCCTGAAGACAAACACCGAAGGGGACAAACTCGTGTTTTTTTTATACCCTGAAGTATTTAAAATATTACGGATGTTTGTAACGCATGGAAGGAAGCGTCTCCGACCACATAAAAAATATATATATTCTTGATCAGCACTCTGAGCTGAGAAGAAATGCTGAATCCGTGTCTTAAGATCTGAGTGCTATTTTATATCCGATATTGATGAAAATTTCGGGGATTGTAGTTATTGCGAATATAAATTTAGGTTTTAACTTTGAACTCGATATCTTATAAAATGGGTGTTGTTATTCAAATTTTTATGTTATCGTTAAAATATTGATGAAAAATTTAACACGGAGAAAGATTATCACCCCTCCCTCTTAAAGTTAATTAGCGCTAAATATATATTATTAAGGCCTTAAATTTATTTTTGAAAAGCAAGTTCTGAAAAAAACACCAAAGTTATGCACGAAAAAATTTTGCTTGTGAGAGGGAGGGGGAGCGCTGTCCTTTCATTGTTGGTTTGTGTATGTGTTTCATTGTACAGCGTATTTCGGAGTCGGGCTACTCTACGGTAACGCTCTTGCTTGTTGATTGTGTGAGCGGGGGTGAGCGTGGCAAAAATTTGAAACAAACTAGATTTGCGCGCAGACAATATGAGTCCACATGTCAAATTTGGTTGCTCTAGCTCTTCTAGTCTCTGAGATCTAGGTGTTCATACAGACAGACGGACAGACGGGCAAGGCTATATCGACTCGACTGTGAATGCTGATCAAGAAGATCTGCCTGTTACATACATTTGCAGGACTTTAGTCGATATCCATAAGAAAAAGTTAATTTTAATCAGGTGAATTTGAAAATGAATGTGTCCGTCGGTCCTCTGCATTAATCATTATCATTTTTTTTAGCAACTCTGACAAATTTGTTCAATAATCCTAAGCCGTAATTCTCCGAGCAGCTTTTGAAACTGTAGTATGACCGTGTAACATCAAAGATTCACTGAAAATTACACGGCCAGTCTGTTTAAACAACTAGCTGCTTATGATTGCAGGTGGCTGTATACGGCTCAAGAATTAGAAGCATGGAGTCCAATAGCGATATCCAAGGAGAGTGATACCGAAAAGGATTATACATCATAGGTGGGACAGGGGCATCTTTTAGCTGGCAGTCTTTTATAGAAAGGCTTTTTATTGGTCAGAATCCAAATTTCACGAAATTCTGAGCTCCTTTGAGAATTTAACCTGCTTTTAAAACTTTTTGGCTGGGCTATGTCATTCTAGGGCTTTGAAAATATTCTTTAGACCCTTTCGTTTAGATCCTTTTATAATCTCTGTGTTACTATTCAGATTATCGGTTACGGAGCAAGTCTTAAAGAACCACAAATAAAAATATCTAACAATGGGCCATCGTCCTATGGCGCATGTCCCCCAATTCATTGCTACTGCATTAACCAGGTTACCTCGCCTTGCTAGAGAAAAACTTTGCAGTACTCCCAGAATATTATCTACAATTTAATCAGCATGCTAGTGATTTTCTTTTTGCGATATCTGACCAATAAATCTTATTCAAAAGATCAATTGGAGCAAACATTTCCTGTACTATTCCGCGCATCTCCATTTTATTTTACCAGCGTACGCATAATTATGATAAGCACTGTGGTATAGTAAGGCATATAAACACTTAACGTATCTGAAAAATGTTTTATTTTCGTACAAAACGAGAAAAAAAAGCAAAACAAACGACAACAAAACATTCCAACAAAATGAGTTTGCGGCGCATTCCGATTCCGATTTTCATAAATGTGTCAAATGCCGCATTTTCGACGGCAACCAAACGACATACAGTACATATGTATGTTTGTATCCAAGTACGTCCGACTGACTCTCTTTGGCTTATCAATACTTAGTAGCCCACCAGGCCAGGCGGTCGCTCGAGCACGAATTGTGGATGGCCGCTCGCACACAAATGTACATACTTACATACAATATTGCATATTTTTGTACTGGCTACATATCTTTCATATAATTTTTGCAATTTGCATTTTACCGAACGCGACAAACAAAACGCGCGCTACGCGACCGCGTGACATGCCAAAAGAAATGTGCGCGCTCGTCAAAGAGAATTTTATATTCCATATGAAAAAAATTTAATGAAAAAAAAAACGATTTGATTAGGCATGCTCTGAAGTATGTTAATTGCCCGATAAGAAACTAATAAATAAATTAATAAAAAAAAATAATCAGTAGAGGAAGGAACCGCCATACCACCCGAACAGATGCCAACTTATTTATATTTATATTTGTTTACCCATTCCCCCGATGTGTCTTTATCAACAACAATTCAACATATTTTGACAAATTCCTCGGACAAAAAATATGCGTACAGCTGTCAACACAAGCACGCAATTTATTTAATAAACAACAAAAAAATATTTTAAATAATAATAATAAATAAATGTGTGAGGCAACTCAGACATTTTGCCAGTGATTTTGGAAGCGATTTTAAAAACTAGGTGACAAATGTATGCAAATTTCGAATATTCCTTTAACGACCCTCTCACCACCTTCGTGAGACATACAGCTTCAAACGGTTTTAGAAACTAAAAGTAACGACAGAAAACCGCACTTAGAATTGTCTCTTGCTTATAAACAGATTAGTCTTGTAAGCTAGGTAAATTGGAATCAATCAATGAAATGCTTTAAATCTTAAAATACTTATGGGCACACTTGAAAAAATTTTGACCAATAGGTAATTTTTGAAGCCGTTCAGACCTTTCTTAGTACCAATATGGGCACAAAAGTTTTTTTAATTAAAAAAAGTATTGCTTAAAACGAAAAGAGTTATGAAAGGCATTGTAATGAGCTATGTTGAATTAAAAAGGTTAAGAAATATAAAAAATAAACAAATTTTAAACTATTTCAAACAAAATTTTCAGCAGTGGGGAAACGCACGATCTAATGAAATGATAATTTTTTTAAGGAACAAACCACTTTATACAAGCCAACAAAAGCTGAATACGAGGAATACGTGTAGACTTGGCTACTTTCCTGCGAAGTAACAAATAAAAGCACTAATTCACTCAGTTTTTTTTTACGGCCACTTCTATTGTTTTTTCACTTAAAAGGTGGTACCTCTTAAATAACATTCATCAGATTCTTAAATATGGTAAAGTAAAACTTGCGTATCATATGGACAATACCTACAGGGTTTGTCCGGAAAGTAATAGGACTGATTTTCTTCCGCCGCGACTGTACATCGGAGCGTGCGCGCACCGACTGAATTCGGTAGAGGGCGTTCCTAGCTAACGAACGAGCGGCTGGTCATTTGTCTCCGAGCACCTGGAGATTCAGGACAGGCATTTTCGCGCGACGTGTTTCTTTGAGTGGTGCAAGCCGGCAAGAGGTACGCGATTAAATTCTGTGTGAAACTCGGTAAATCTGCGACAGAGAAGTTTGATATGATCAAGCAGGCTTACCCAGATGTTGCTTTAGCAATAAGTGGTGTGTTTCGGTGGCACCAGGCCTTTTTGGAAGGCCGGGAAGAGGTCGCCGATGAAGACCGTGCTGGAAGACCTTCGACTTCGACAAAAACCGACAATGTGATTCGTGTGCGCAAAGTTTTGAACTCAGGCCGTCGACTAAGTATTCGTTTAATTGCCCAGATGTTAAATTTACCAAACTCTGTGGTTCATGACATTGTGACGGAGCATTTGAACATGCGCAAGGTGTGCGCGAAGATGGTCGCAAAAGTGAACTTGAAAAGTGACTTCTTGTAACCAGCTACCTGACCACGGCCGGTATCCCAACGCTTCCGCAGCCGCCCTACAGCCCAGATTTGGCCACATTTTGAGACTACATTTCATTATCCAAAGAGAATTAGAATGCTAACACAGATAATATTTATAACTTGAGTTTTTCTCTAAGTTTCAAAGATTTTCTCACTTGAACTACTTTTACCCCCTAATGTTTTTACGTCAGCTATATGCTATAGTTGTCAGATTTGAATCAAACTCAGCAGAATTATGTAGAAGCGTGCAGGGAATCAAACCGAAACGAATTTCGGTTCCGGTACATACCGAAACTAACGTTTCGGTAAAAGGTTCTGTTTTGGTTCTGTTACTGTTTCGGTATTCGGTTCCGGTTCCCGTACAGGGATTTTTACTTCGGTATAGCGGTATGGACCGTTAAAACTAACAGACATTTTAAAACTTAAGTCCGAACAAAGTGGGTAAGCAACTATACACATGTATCAAGTTAATTTGCGTGTGTTTGCCATAAAAATTTCACATGCTTGTATTCATAGGATGATTAAAATGATATTTAGTTTACAATATCTTCACCAAACTTAACGTTACCTAAAAAAAATATTAGTTGCAAAGAAGGTAAATTAATGATTATTTCTTAGAAGCATGATAGCAGTCAATGTATTTCCGTCCATTTGATTTCTTAGCGGAGTCATAATAAACTTCACACCGGAAATTAAACGTTATACGCTTACTTGTGTAGCTGGAACAGCAAGAGTAACTTTTGATAGTTCATACAATTCTGGAAACTTTGTCGAATTTTCTGAACACCATTTAAGTACATCATATTAATTTTGTA
This sequence comes from Lordiphosa stackelbergi, assembly GCA_018904235.1. Taxonomy (NCBI): domain Eukaryota; kingdom Metazoa; phylum Arthropoda; class Insecta; order Diptera; family Drosophilidae; genus Lordiphosa; species Lordiphosa stackelbergi. Next base: position 48,107 of record JAEIFU010000145.1, read on the forward strand.
AACGTTTTAAGCTAAGGAAAACCTGGATTGATGCCATTGAACTGTTTTGTGAAAATACTCAAGAATTTGTGTTGTCCTGTTTCTTTTGATAGAAATTCATATATAAATGGACTTTTCTCCACTTTCAGACAAATTCGTTGGGTCAGAGCAGCTTTTCTCATTTATTTGCAATTGAACAGAAGTGGATAAAATTCTTGAATATATATCAGTCAAAGCAGTTACACATGTACTTTTCTGTTCAGAGGTTAGCATGACATTATAACGAGGGTCTAAAAAAATGCCACATAGGAATGCAAAAAGCGATAGCAATGAAGCGATAGCATTGAAAACAAAAAAGTTTTTATCTGGGAACGTTTGCATTAAAAACAAAAAAAAATTTTCTCACTAAGACTAGTTCTTCAATTTGCAATAGTGAATCAATGACTGCCATTTACTTTTTGAAGATGATTTCACATAAATGTTTTCCGCGGCTATGCCTAAGGTTCAATTTTGGCAAACTTTTTCCAGCATTTCGGTGGGTATCTTCCGGCACTGCAATTTGGCCGCAATAGCTTGAATAGCCCATTCGGTAGGTCTATTATGACGACCATAAAATGGACGTAATATGGGAAAAACATTTCTCTCAGAGCAAAAATATGGATAACAGAACTGATGATTTGCAAGCGCTTTTCGTTTGTTAATCTATTCATGGTGAAATGGCAAACATCACTGAGCATTTTTCTCGTTGCCATATGTTATGAATCACGCGTGAGGTGTCAAAAATATGTACACTGTAAAACCAAATAGCATAAAAATCACCTTTTATTAAGGTATATAAGGTAAAGTTTTTCTCTTCTATAAATTTGCCGTGCTAAGCAAAGGAACTTTGGAGACTATCCCACAAAATTATACCCAATATCAGTTGAAATCACTATTAATGATTGAAAAGGATGTTTCTTGCATCATCCACAGCTTTAAATTTTGTATTTTCTTTGTTTAGATTATATTTAACTAAGTTGTTTACCTATTATCAGAGCATGTCTTCTGTCGTCAGCACTTTAGTGATGTGCTTGACCCATCTACTGTAATATTAATTGAAAGCTTAGTTAATCCATTTTTACAATGAAACTGTTTAAAATCTTAGCTTTTGAAGACACAATGCAACATTAAGTATTACGCCCATAACATGTGGAACTCTTTTAAATTTTTACTATTATCTCGCAGAGATCAGTTGAAGCATTTGGAAACGTTACTTGTCTTCTTTCTGAAAAATCTTAAAAAATAACAAAAATGTATGACGATCCCGAAAACGACTTTCATTTTGAACAATGTCACTTGAAGCAACTATTATTTCGTTGCAACATGATGTTAATCGATTTGAAAGTAGTCTCTAATCACGCTATGTGTCACTATAATTAAGTAAATAATATATCACATAGATCGCCATAAATGATCCAAAATGTGCATACGAATGTAACATACGTAATGTTTAGTGTTGCCGGACTTGTTGTCATCAATTGATGACGTCAACTTTCGTGTATACGTCGAATTAATTAAATTGGTTTTATGCACGCACTTCGGTCACATGTCATGAAATGATTTTTCAAAGTAAGCATTCCATAATTATAGTAAAAGAGTGACGACTTAGTTCCACGTAGATTTAGTCACCTAGTGAAACATCGACTAACAGCAGAGGAGTTCAGAAACCTGAATCCTTGGCAGATCCTTTTTTAAATAACTAAACAAATGGAAAGTGATACAATACAAAAATCTGCGAGATAAACGGACTGTTAAAAAGATCTTAAGCAATTTGATGATTTGACACAATCGAAGTTCTTGTAATATGCTCATCTTTGATCGTCGTCATCTTCACAATTTGATTGATCAGCAACGGCAGCAGCAGCAGTCAAATATCGAAATGCAAAATGTCGTTAACCTGCTAATGATTAATGAATTTGTCATAATCGGACATAACATAAACATTCTGGTTCTTCATAAATCACAAAATGTAGAAAAGCGGGTCGATTGGTCGATTAAGCGACCCTTTCATTGTGCTGCACAGCAAACTTGCTTAGGCCATTATTAATAAACAAATAAGTTAGACTCATAAAAAAATTGAAGAAAAATTGTGGCAATTTTGAAGCAGGCACACAGCTGGACGGCTTGGCTCATCAGGTAATTTACATGGCCTTTCAATTCTCCATCCACAAACAAACACTCTCTTCCTTTTACTTGGCAATGGACAACAAACGGTGCACATAATTGCCACAAAATCTCGACCAGAAAAAGAAGAAGAAATTGAAAACCAGTTTTGTGGACTAGCCTAGTGGTTAGTACCTTTCTTTTTGCTGCTGCTGCTGCTGTGTTTGGCTATTTATTTATTTTAACATAACATTTGCCTATTTGCCATAAATTTTCTCAGCCATTTTAAATGGAAAGTCTGCTAAATCAATATTTCCTCATTTCCTCCTATTCGAATTTTTATTAACTCTCGAAATTGAATTTTTGGTCGCCAAAAAAAAATTGGCATTAAAATTTTTCTCACGCTTAATTTACCACCGGATGATATTTTATAATGACAACTATATTTATGTTATTGTTAGTTTTTTTCTTCTCTTGTGGTTGTTGTTGTTCTGGCCAATCGCAAACCGGTTGCCTTCAAATGCGCACGCTCGCGCTTTATTTAAATTTTGAACTGGTTTGCTGCTGATTTGTGTTTTTTTTTTCGTCTATTTTTATGTGAACCCACTACCACATTATATATATAAAATTCAGATTGTTAGATTTCACAAAAAACCAAAAATATAATTTGTCTTCTAACGTCCACATCGACTTGTTCTGAAAATTAACGACTATCTTGTGTCTGACATCTATAAAGCGAACAAATATTGTTGTTTTTCTTTATTTGACTTCCGTACTTGTTATTACACTGACCCATTTGTGCATCTTCTTTAAAGTTTTTGGGGGCCACTCGAATTTCTGTGCTGATTTCTAAACAAAAAGAAAAAAAGAATGAACATAAAAAATAAAAACCAATTTCAATTAGCAAAGCGCTTTTCCGGGTTTTAGAAATGTAAGCTGAATAAATGAAGTAATATTGAATTGCTGCTTAGGTTGGCATAGGAGACGTTGACTACGACGACAAATAGCATTGAGAATAATGCCAGTCCATTAAGTGGAGTTTCATATTGAGCAACGTTTTTTTGGGGTGGTCTGTTGAGCACATTTACGGTCAAGTATGTTGTTTGTATGATGAACATTTTGGGTTGGAAAGTCACTTGAAGACAAATCATGAGTACTTTCTAAAGGCTTGTACAGAGAAATTGTTCTAGCCTAATAAATAAATTTAATAGAGTTTTTAAAGAAAGAAGAGAAGAATTCTCCACACTTTAAAGGCTGGAATGACATTTTCCATTTTTACACCCTATTTTAGCCTCACCAAACAAATTTATAGTGTTTGCATGGAGGCACTGTTCTGCTTACACGAATATGGATTAGCATTAGAAATTGTAAATGACAACTGCAGAGCAGAAAAGGAATGCAACTATGAAGAATGTAATGTTGATGGAATTGTTTTGAAATCTGTTGTTTATTACCATAAACATTCTTCTATTATAAGTTCAGTACCAATATTGGCTGCAGTGCTCTTATACTCGAGATTTTCAACTTTGTTAGATTCTGACCAAAAAAAAAATTTGTAAAGCATCACACTACAGTCACGCTGAAACTCCGAAAAGAAAATTTGAAGGAAAGTTTTTAAAATTCCCCTTTAAATGAATCAAATTCTGATTGCGAAGAAGAGAAGTTTAAAAACGCCATAGAAAACAATAAACAAATATAAAATAAAAAAAAATTTGTAAATGATGTTACAGATTCTTCGACAATTATCTTAACTATACTTGCTGTTCCAGCAACTCAGGTATAAATTGAAGGAGCATTTTCAACACTTAAGATTGATCCTTTTGATCTAAGAGCTAGTGAAGATACATAAAATGCTTTTTAACTTAAACAAAGCAGTTCTCAAAAGTGGCGATTGTCATATAATATAAGAGATAGAGCCACCAAACTTGACATGTAGACTTCTATTGTCTGCACGCAGATAAAGTTTGTTTGAAATTTTTGCCACGCCATGTTGAATAACTTCCACATTTTTTAAGATATCGAGTTCAAATTTAAAACTTAAATTTATATTAGCAATAACTATAATCCCTGATCATCAAGATCGGATAATAAATAGCGGAGTTAAAAAAGGTTGCATACTTTTCGGATGTTCACCCTCAGGAAAGCAGAAAAGCTGTTAAACATTTCTTTTCATGAGTAACGGGTATATATACTTTTGTCCACATGTCTTAATCGCACTTAAGAAAACGAATCCGAATTTTTTGATTAATATTGCATTGTTTTATCCTGTCGATTTTGAGACTCTATTGCACTAGATAATTTAATTTTTGATGAACCAAACCGAAAAAGGTTAAGGTGTAATAAGTTTTGAACACTTGGTTCGATTGAAGGTTCGGAATATAGTAAAAATTTGCCGGAATTCTGGGATCAAGCCGGTTCGGTTAGAAACTGGTTTGTTTTCCTGCTTTTTTATGTATAATTTTGAGCTAAACGATTATCTTGGGTTCGGAACAGGTTCAGGTTCATTTATTTGTTGGTTTAAGGTTTAGTTCACAGTAAAACAATATGTCGTAATTTCGGTTTCGAACCGGTTCGGTTCAAAACTTGTTTACAGGCCTGATTTTAATATCAGACCAAATTCTAACCCAAACCAATTATCAGTGTCACAGAAATCTCTTTCGGTGGCTTTCAAATCTCTCTTGTTTAGCTAATTTCACCAACCAAACAATTTTAATAATAAAATTTAATCTTGAAAAAGTAAACAGCGTTATTTTTTTGCAGAGATTGCATCAAATGAATAAAATATTGAAGTTGTTGTAGTATTGAAATTTTGCGTTTAATTAACACAATTGCAAAAAAGGCCAACTTTTGCAACAGAGAGGATACAAAACTTTCCATATGCATTTTTGGTCGATGAACTCAAATAAATTGTCAGATTTAACCCAGCACTTCAACATTCTGTTTGGTTTTTCTGTAACGTTATTCAATGCAGCTTACATTAAAACAAATTTGGTTGGAATAGGACACTAAATGTAGCCACGGGACCAACAAATGTAAAGAAACCTTGCTACACACATTTATGCGAATATCTCGTAAACCTGACGTGCCGGGGGAAAACGGACAAGTGATTTGAATTCAGCGACCATAAATGCATATGGAAAGTTTTCTATCTTCTCTGTTGCAGAAGCTGGAATTTTTTTGTAAACCTGTGTAATCGTTCGCAAACCCAACAGAAGGCTGCCATATCTACCAAAACCAACTTGCCACTTAACCTCAGCTAGCATTCCAGGCGTCAGTTTTGAAATTTGACAAGCACAGGGCGTATGGTTGTTTTAGTTTTACTTAATGATTGGCGCGAACATTTTATTTAACTTTACATTATATTATATGAGAACATGACTTGAATTATAATTAAGAATTGCCCATAAAAGACAATCAACAAATTTTAATCTATTATAAAATTAACTCATAACTAGAAAACTCTATTTGAGGAGTTGGACCACTCTACCTTGGATACAAACCTTCTAACTAGAGTTTCAAAAGAACAAGATTTTGATCAAGACATTGATAAAGATTTTTGGAGCGTTTTGCAACGAATGCAGAAATCTCTTAAGATTTCAAGGACACACCCTATCGGAGGTGTCACAGAAAGCTCTTCCAACCAAATTCCAACCCAAAACCAATTCTCGGTGTCACAGAAATCTCTTTCGTTTGTTTTCAAATCTCTCATGTTTTGTTAGGAGATTTAGCAAAATTCACCACCCAAACAATTTTGACAAGCAAAACTAATTTTGGAACTGTAAACAAAATTATTTTTCTGGATAGGTTGCATAAATTGGATAAATTATTTAATTAGTTTAAACATTGAAATTTGTGTTTCAATAATTATTAGGAAAAACAACCAAAGTCTTTCATGTTAATCTAAACCAACCACATCTGCTGCGCCGTTTTGCGATTGTGGCGCCATCTGGTTGTCAGCCAGCGCATTGGGGGTGGCAAGTTATAACTCATGTTTGGCGCCAACACATATTTAAAGTTTTAGTTTTATTTATGAAAAATATGAATTAAACTATAATTTAAAAACGCATCATAAAAGATTTACCACAATCAAAAAATTTCAGTTGAACTTCAAATTAATCCATAACTAAACTAAGGAAATTTTTTTGCGAGAGATTCAGCCCTGTTTTTAGCGATGGAACTTTAATTGGAACAGTTAAAGTTCTAGATTTCCAAATAAGAAAATGAAATTTCTTGAATTTCTGGGACACCGACGGATTTTTCGAGCGATTTGCAAACCAACCGAGGTCAAAATCTCTAGAGATTTCTGTGACACCCCCGTATATGTCGGAATCTTCAAAACCAACGCTGCCATTGTCATTCACTAATGTCATCGTTTCCGTTTACGTAACAACGTTTATCGAGCTTTGGTCCTAATATTCCTTTCTGGACGTAAAATAGCAAAATATTAAAAAAAAACAACTTTTTGCTTTCATGATTATTATGCTGTGGCTTCTTTTATTGGTCGCTGGTCTGTAGGTCTTCTCTCTTCAGCTGGGAGGGGACACTGTGTTGGATAAGTGCACAAACTAATTGGTGCTAAGCTAACTTCTTTCTTTGTTTGGATTGTCGGCAGATGGGGTATTGAGGTCCTAGGTGCGCCGATGATTGTTATTAAGACTTCATGGACATTGTCTACGTATGCTGGCTGTACATGATAAACTCTCAGCCATATAACCAGGCTGGTTTTATGGCATTAATATATTAAATGCCTCAAAATCTGCCCTACATTCGTATTCTATTTTAAGAACGACCATCTGATGCCCAGTGTCCCAGACGTGATAGGAACTAGAAAAAGAAAGGTCAATCCAGAACGCTCAAAGGACGTGGCTACCAATTAAGTTGTCGATGAATTTTCTTTCAACAAACAATTTGAGAAACAATTTAGGTACCGAGTATAAGGCTTATGTTAGGCAATGTCGGCGTATGTGAATCACTTTTAAAGCAGCGTTGCCACCTGTTCAAGTGAAATTCCAATGAATATAAAGAGGGTTCCATCGACTTCGAAGGTAATAACCACAATTCTTTGGAACATACAAATTTAGATATCTGCAATGTATTTATATAAAAACACTATCTGAAGAAAATGTTTCTTGGATCTAGTTTTCAATGTATAAGACCCACAGTTGATGTTCAACTTTATAAAAAAAAAAAACAAAACAAATGAAATAAAACGTTAAAATATTGCATATCGAAAAAGTGGTCCATTTCGGGTTCAGGTTCGAGGAGTCAAAAATTAGGGGTCGGTTCAGGCCTTGCTTAAAACTCTTAATAAATACAGAATATTGTCTGCAAGAAGTTCGATTTTTAAACAAAAAGAAATGCTATCAAAAAGATAATAAGATTGGGTACTATTCAGTTACCTTAGCCGTCGCAATGTCATATTAGCTACAGGATCTCAATTTGTTGGAATGGAAATTGGTCTTTACTTACCCAATCATCCCAATCAGTATCGTGATTAAATGGTTGACACTTACATACATTAATTTGTATGTACGTCAAATTTCATCTCACAAAATATCAAAATATTTACACACAAAAAATTTCACACTTTTGGTGGGGCTTTTTCAAAGAATTTTAAATTATTGATAAGTGTTAGTCACTATCTAAGCTTAGTACGACTGTGTAATTTGAGATCTTATACTCATTTTCTAATTTACGTTTAGTACAAAACTTCTTCAATTTCTTTGTTGACTTTATTGTTCACTAGGGGGATCTCCCTGGGTTATAAAAAAAAACTTTGCCTACTTTTGGAGTTCTCTTTTTCTCCTGATGTTTTGTTATTGTTGTCTTAGCTGGCTGTAATTTGTTGCCATTGTTGTGTTGTTGGCCTGGGCTCGTCTGCCTGCCCCCTTGCCAGTTGTTGTTTTTGTTGTACCCATGATTGCCATTCGATTTGACCTCGTTACGCATGCGTGCGCATGTTTCATGCTACACTACAAATTTTCGCATAAAACTTGCGCTTCGTCTGATGAGTAAGCGCCAAAAGTCTACGACTCTTGTCAGGCCACACTCAATTCGTCAATCTTTGATTTTTGTTTAATTTTCGGTTTTTGTTTTTCAAGCCACGCAACAGAAAATTGCACATTTTTTTTGACATGGATTAGCAAATTGACTGCGAAAAGAAATACACAACAATAGAAAAACGATCGATTGGTGATCGATTCGTAAGATCAGCTGAGCTTGGGCAAGCCAGAAGATAATGATGATGATGAAGTTAATGATGATGGTGGCAACACACATATGAGACTGGAATCGATTCTTTCGAGAGCCTTTGTTGTTGGTGCAGTTTGCAATTCATGGGGAGCTGCTGCTGGGGCAACAACAGTAGTGGTTGTACTACAAATCGGGCGTAAAATTTCATGGGCCTGCTATTGAATTAAAAACTGGTTTGTGTTGCTGGTGCTGCTTCTGTACAAGCGGCAGTTTGTTGCTGTTTTTCTAGGCTGCTTGCAGCAATGGCTGCTTACTTGCTATCCAAAAGCAGGCAATCAGGCAGGCTAACCAAGTCAAACCAAGCCAAGCCCCAAAGCAGCCACAACGTGTAGTACTGTCGACCTATTGTTTGTTTCATTTATAAACTCCTTTGCAAAAAAAATACTGTAAAGGTATCATCACTTTCTGATCAAGTTTGCTAGCACATAAAAATGAAAGCTCATCAAAACTGAAAAGAGTCCACGAGCATTGAATAAAAAAGGATCGCAGCTAAGTCAACTAAGAGCAAACAGTAAGAATAACATTTGCAATAGATAAAATTCTACCTTTGTGGGTCAGATATAGCGGACAAACCAGAAATTAATCATCATTAATGAACTTAGCCATTTGTCAGCCATCTAAGCCATTTAATGGTTATGTAAATGCAAAGCATACAGGGTTTTAGATCACAAATTAGTCAAACTTAATCAATTTTAAAACCGTAAAAAAATAGACATTTTATAATCCACGATTAAATTTATTTAATATTACGGTTCTGAAACCAAATGTTAATTCGTGCTTGTAAACCGATTCGCAAACTAATCTGGTGTCCTTTCGCGCCGAAAATTGATGGGATGATTTAATATCTTAAGATTTTTTTTTGCTGCATTGTCGCCAAATATTTTTCTCTGCAGAGGCCAACTGTCAAATAAGTCTTGGTTATTAAAAGTCAAATGGAAATAGGAAGAAAGGGCTGCGTCAAGAAGAGTAATTTGGGGACCTGATTTTAGTTTTAAAAAAGTTTGATTGAGTGTAATTCCTAAGTTGGATATTCTTTCTGCATAGGCTTTCTTGCATATGATATTTACATTGTCACTCCACGTTTGTGGGCAGAAATTACGCTGAGCTTGAGGCAGTATTAAAGCTTTGCATTAGTCTTGCAGTGGTAGTAAGTTGATAAACTGTTTATACCAAAACTTTGGTTCGATTTGATTAAAAAAAATGTGTGTGTCGTCAACACTCACGAGGCTTTGATGTGAAACGTGATGCCAAATTACAGGGCTTTACATCAAAATCACAAGCTCTTTTAATTGTATATAAATCAGCAATGTTTGGAAGCTGTTTAGTTTCTGTTAAATCACTGTTTTTCACTGTTAAGTCACTGTTTAGTCACTGTTCAGTCACTGTTCAGTCACTATTCAGTCACTGTTTAGTCACTGTTCAGTCACTGTTCAGTCACTGTTCAGTCACTGTTAAGTCACTGCTCAGTCACTGTTTAGAAGCTCTTTAGTTATTGTTAAGTCAATGTTTTTTCACTGTTCAGTCACTATTCAGTCACTGTTTTTACTGTTCAGTCACTATTCAGTCACTGTTTTTTCACTGTTCAGTCACTGTTCAGTCACTGTTCAGTCACTGTTTAGTCACTGTTCAGTCACTGTTCAGTCACTGTAGTCACTGTTTAGCCACTGTTCAGTCACTGTTAAGCCACTGTTTAACCACTGTTTAGTCACTGTTTAGTCACTGTCAAGTCACTGTTTAGTCACTGTTTAGACTCTGTTAAGTCACTAAACCCCTCTTTGCCCCTCCCTCAGAGCGTCACGTGACGTTGAAATTAAATTTTACTCCTACTGAAATCTTCCGTACCGAAATTAAAGATGTTTCACATCAAAAAGTATTGTTGGCCAAACCGGAGCTTTAAAACTTATATTCCTGTTCGGTTAAGTCGGTAACACACTCTGAATAATCAGTCAAAATTTCCGAGGACTACACATTATAATATAACGAAAGCATACGTTTAAGTCGGCCCTGATCGACTTCGATATACCCGTCACTCAGTGGAAAAAATTTAGCATTCCTTGTTCCTGAGCAGCATTTTTCGCTCAGCTATTTATTACCCGATCTTTATGAAAATTTTCGGGATTATAGATATTGCGAATTAAATGTGGGTTTACAAGTCGTAAAAGTATGTGCATCACACAGAATCACCCCACATCCGTATGTCTGTCTGACTGTATGAACGCGTAGATTTCAGAGAATGTAATAGATAGAGCCAAAATTTTTGGCATGTATGGTAGGTGTATACCGTACCCACATCGAGTTTGATTCAGATTTGGAAGATTCGCCCTCCTCCATCTTTTAACAGCGAAAAACTGTTTCTCTCTCTCTCTCTCTCTGTAAAAACGGGGCGATGTTACAGACTATAAGAGGTAGAGCCACAAATGTTTGCATGGATGTAGGTGTATACCGTACGAAGATCAAATTTGCTTCAGATACCATAATAAGATCCGAGCAAAAACACCGAAGATATGCAAGTGCGCCTCACCATTTTTTCAAATAAACTTTGAAATAAAACTGAAAGCTTATCAAAGAAGGTAAATTCAAAATTATGAGAATCATGTCAGGCCTCACGAAAATATATTTAGTCGAAATAGTTAATTCAATATTAACTTAGGATATAAAAGTCATAGGAACCACATTACGTGGTACAGGGTATTTTGCAGTCGGGGCACTTAACACTCTAACTTGATAAATAAACGTACATAATTGCACATACAGGTATTGCTGAATTGTATGATCCTTAAAAAGGAACTTATTAATGAAAGCATCAATGATTCATATTCTTATAAACGTGAAGTGGAATCTTGAGCTAAAGAGCTCGAAAATAAAGAATTAGTGACAAATACATAATAACCGACTTCTTTGCTTCATTTGGATGAATTCAGAGATTACCTAAAGATTCCAATTCCTTAAATGTTTCGGTGAACTGTCACTAGTTCGCGTAGAAACAGTCAGACGGACGGACAAAGCTGTATTGACTCAGCTCGTCACGCTGATCAAGAATATAATTACTTTATGTGGTCAGAGATGATTCCTTGTATGCGTTGCAAACTTCGGGGCAAAATTATAACACACTCTTCAAGTGTATAAAAATAAGTTAGACTGCTGTTTCAATGTTTTTGGCTTTCAAAAATGGTCGGAAACTATTTTTATTTTAAAATACACATTTTATCTCATCTGAGTACAGGCCCTTAAACTAAAATATCAAAATCCATTGCTTGCTACAGATTTCTTAGGGTATGAAAAGCTTCGTTGGGGCCCGTTGCTAACCTTCCTTTTCTTGTTTTGTTGTCATTTTCGCAAGCTTGCTTACAGCCAGCCAGCCCATATACCAAGCCACACATACTTACATTCGTACCCGTACATCTACTTACCTACGTTTATGCTTCATATATACTTATTTATATTTGTTTGTTTGTTTGTGGCAAACTGTGAGTAAACATTATAATGAGCTGCAATGCAATGACCGGGCCCAAAACAAAAATGGGGGAAAAAAAGAACGCCCACGCCATGTGCTAAACCAAAACGTTGTAGGACCCAACCCAAAATTTTAAACTCAAGCTGCAACGCTCCAACTCCCAGGCCACGGACTGTGGCCAATTTCCAATTGCTGCCATTTCGTTACCCTTTTGTCCAATTTGCCAAGCATCAATGTGAGAGAAGGAGTAGAAGGAGGCGTGGCAGTTGGCATCCTACGGATAGGCGTTCACATCTTCCCTTTGCCTTTTTTCAATTACAAAATCACCAAAGCAAACCGAAAGAAGCAACCCGCAAAGAAAGCAGACAAACAGTCAAAACGGAAATTGGTAAGAGAAGAAATAAAACAGCATAAACGACAACAACAACAACTGGCGCAAGTGCAAATGGGCTTGAAACTCTACACGACCCGACAGCAACGGCAACGACTACGACGACGACGTCCCGTGGAGACTTGAGCGTGCGCGCGAAGACGAAGCTTTGAAAGTTCCCCAGTCACAATATCTTCAAGTCGCCGCTGGATCAGTTCAAGTTTGTACGTCGAAGCCGCGAGTTGTCGGTCGGACAGAGCGTGGCTGAAGTGGTTACACACACACGTGCATACATATACATACGTACATATACCACCTACCTATGCTTGAAGTCTGAAAGCGAAAACTAAAGCTCAAGTTCAGTCAGCGAATCGTTGTCATCGTTGTTGTCGTCGTCGCCGTCGTCTCCGTCGCCGATTTCTATGCAAATTATTACTCAGAAAAGAAACATATAAAATAAAGCGTGCTATTTTTATTTCGCTAAATGTCGACTTCAAGCTACGAGACTTGCAAGAGACTGTAACCCGAGTCGCCATCCACGAACAGAGCAGCGGAAAAATAATATAAAACAGATTGTATCTGTATCTATAGTGGCGACTGAAGCAAAAAATAAATAAATAAATAAAAGTTGCTCCCCAAAAAGCAAAAAAAGAAAACTGTGATTTGTGTTTAGTGTTCAGAAGAATCATTTCTCGAGTCCAACTCAAGAAATGTGAGAGGGGATCTCTCTCCCTTCTCTCTATCTCTCCAACGAAATGGAATATCTTTGCATATTGAATGCCTTTGAGCAAAACTATTACAATCGTATCAAGGAAATTGCCGCAGCCGCCGCCTCTGTGGCCCCTTCTACTTCCTCGTCAGCATCCTCAACAGCTAGCTCGCCCACAACCTCGGCCCGCGAAGTGGCACAGGCTGCCGCTTTGGCGGCCACGCAAAGATTGGCTGCCTATCAGCAGCAAGTTCCATCCGAGTTTCCTTCAGCCCAGGCGGCAATGTTTTATCATCAGCAACGGCAGCGGCAGCAACATCAGCACCACCAGCAGCATCAACATCAGCAACATCAGCAGCAGCAGCTTCAAGCGGTATCCGTAAATCATCAGCAATCCTCAGCAGATCAAAACTCTAATATGGCCAATAGTTTACTTTGGCAACCATGGCGTGATCTTCAACAAGCAGCTGCCATGCATCATCAGCTTTATAAGCAACAGCAACAACAACTACAATTGCACAAAGGTTCGTTTTTTATTTTGTTTTCTAAAGAAAACCTAGTGAAAATCTTTGGAACTGACCTCCAAAGATTTGAAAGATGGAATATGTCACATACTGTAAATGGAGGAAGAGAATTCAGAGAATTGTTACCCATTGTAGAAGGTTGGAGGTTAAATAAGCGAAGTTTAATTATAATTATTCATTTGATAGTTGAAATCTAATGCCTCTTTTCTTCTATTGTTGCATCGATGACCCTCTCACTGTCCTAATCCAACATACTTCTTTTTGCACTACAGTTATTATAACGTTTTGTAACTAAGAAGCCCAATTCTCAACCTTCTGAAGAGCAGTTCTATCTGCTAAGGTTATAGCACAAAACTTTTGGGAGTAGACTTGACAATTAGAGGGTTCGTTTTTAAAAGAAATTGTCGTAGTACGGACTTGTATTAGAACTAATAATATATCTTCTAGTTGGTCTAAATATAATTCAATAGTTCTTCATTTGATAAGTCTAAGATGTTACACATTTTTCCCAAAGTAAATGAAATGCGGAAATCGGGCAGGTTAGTTTTAAAAAATTTGGAATCAATAATTATAAAAAGAATTTTAAAATCCTGTAAGGAAATTACTTATCTCCAAAAAACGAATCATTTAATTGATTTTCGAAAATTAAAAAATTTGAACAAAATCCCACAAATAAATTATTTCACACTGAATTGAATTTAGAATTTAAGATCAGGACAGGACGGGATTGGTTTTAAAATTTGAAGACTGAATGAGGACTGTTCCGAACTGGGTCTAATACTTGGAGCGGGACTAGGACGGGCTAATATTTCGGGCAGGGTTCGAATTATTCTTCCTGATATTTGAACATACTACTTGTGATGCATTCCCTGATGTATTCCCTATTAACTCTTAACCTGAGGGTCTGAACTATTGTGTGGACAGAAGTAACTTTAGTAAAGCTGCGATCACCTGGCATATCTCCTTCTACTCAAAGCAGGACAATTGCAGAGAATGTGTTGTACTGTTTGAGCAATTTGTTCAACTTGTTACGGTTATTCGAAAAAAAAATTTCAAAACCATCCTAAAATGGAATGAAACTTTGAAGTGCAATAAGCCCAATTTTGTTTGTTGATCGTTGGGCCAGAAACTGCTTTTAAATAGAAAAAAAGAGGTTCATTTTATATGTTCCGAGCGAAAACTAAATAGCTGATGTGTCAGATAAACTAAAAATTGATTCTGTTATTTGTAGGTTTCAGATAGCTAGCTTTATGTAGAAGATTATAAGTTTGTCCTTAATATATCAAATGTGAGAGTTTAGTGTTTAACATTCTTCTTTTCTTTATACACACCAACATCTCAGAGAGTAATCCATTAAACTATCTCTGCAAAAGGCTTCCGGAACGAATTGTACGACCTAATTCTTTTTGTAGTCGGAGCCTTCGGTTCTTTTGCGGCAAAGAAAAGAATTTATCCTACCATACCAACAGTTCCATCGGACGAAGCTTAAAACTTATTGATTGTCTATCTGTTCAGACTGTTTGAAATTATACATTCACATATTCTCTATTGAAATGCGATAATTATTTGTAATTATGATATAAAATTTTAGAAGCAAACATTGTTTAACATTCTTATTCAATCGGCGCTGTTTTGAATCCAGAATCGGTTTTTTTGTAAGCGTTAGCATTGAGAATAAAATTTTATAATGTCATGTGGAAGGTGACAAGCTTTTAAAGTATAAGGCAAATCGGAATTGGTTAATCAGTTGAAACCGATTGCTCAATGCTTAGTAGATTCAATTCGTCAAAAAGAGACGACCTGTTCTAGTTACCCTTATATTCTTACCCCCTTTCATAACATTTGAATTTTGACTTAAAAAAAAGCAAAGTTGACACGGAAACCAACTCGGAATTCGAAACAGGGCCGAGTTTTCAATTTTTTTATTATTGTTGGATGTTGGATTTCATTTCTTGAAAATTCGGCATCTTGAAAACAGTTTTATAGGATTCATGTGAACAGTGACCTCAAAGAAACTCACTGAATACTCTGTTCCGAATTCCAGGGTTTCTTCTCTTTGATCAATTTACGCTCCATGAATATCCATTTTTTGAGTTTAGTCTTTTACATCCTAATATGGATAGGTTGTGTACAGATTTGTTCTGTCTTCGCATAGGGTGAGCCGAAAACATCTTGCTTACCAGCAGTAAGTAAATAATGCTTCTTTGTTCTACTAGCAAAATAAGCATCTATCCTTAATGAATGCTTACTGCATTTCTATGACCAAAACGTAATAACCGAAGGACTTTCTTCTTTTTGGTTGGTTTCAAACTCTATGTTTTGTTAGGAGATTTTGAAGCTCTACAGCGTTTTAGTACCTGAAACTATATCTAATGTTTGGCGCCAAAAATTTTTAAATTTTGTTATATTGGGAGAATGCGACTTAAAATTGAATTAAATATAAAAATGCATCATAAAAGATATAACACAATCAAAAAATTTCAGTTAATCTAATTACCCCATCTAAATAAAATTTTCGAGAGATTCAGCCCTGTTTTTAGAGATGGAACATACTGGAACATCTGGTGTTAGAGAAAATCTCTAATTAGAAAATGAAATCTCTAGAAGTTCTGTGGCACCAACGAATTTTTCGAGAGATTTACAAACCAACCGTCGGCAAAATCTCTACAGATTTGTGTGGCACCCCCGTATGTAACGTAATTTTCACGCTCTTTACTCCGCTCCGGGTCGCATGAACCAAATCTGTGTCGTACCGTGTTTATTTCTCATCTGTCAGACAAACTTACTATCTAATACAAAGCAGCTATCTGTAGACAATGAAAAATCAATAACAGAGTAAAACGTAAGTTTATCAGACATAAAGCAGCTATTTATTGTAGAAGATGTGAAATCGGCATATTTCCAAAATTTAATAAAAATCTCATGGGGAAGTTATTTTCTTCAGTCTCACCTGTCTAGAACCTTTTCAATGACAAAGTACTCGCCAGTCCAGTCCATCACTCACATTAAGTACAGACGTGATATTTCGTTGTCTCTACTTGTGTGAGGAAATTAAAGTTCACTAGAACAAACCTAGACCACCTATCACTTTCTAGTCACTGAACCTCTGTTCCACATAACACCTGTTGCTCACGTGTACCTCTTTTCCATCCCACAATGCTAAAGTTCAATGGTTTTGCAATAATTACGTGCCCATTTCCCCTATTTATTATCATTCAATCACTTCCTTAATGAATGGAAATCGAACTCGATTCTGACTCTGTTTTTCATTGCCTGGATGGGACGGATGGATTGAAAAGCGTGCATTTTTAGGACGTGCCATTTTGATTTGATGACGATGACCGACCACGTCAATCGGTTACGCCAGCTGACTACTGACGTCTTCTCGATTTCATATGGCTTGTGCTGGAAAATTGGTAATGAAATTGGCAACACTTTTTCTTTACGCCCGACACCGGCTGTCCACAATTAGATTGGCTTCATCGTCGCTGTCGTCAATTGCCTCTCCCCTGTAATTGGCCACATTGCACAAATCACACAAATGCTTTCAATTACATGAAAAAAATGAGCGCCTGTTTAAACATTAAACCTCCATAAATCGCTGGGAGGAGGCAGCGGAATAGCGGGGGCTGCTGTGCTTGTCTCGACTCCACTTTTATTTTACTTTTTGTTAATTTGTTGACATATTAAAACCAGATTTGCAATCAAGTCGGCCAACGGGCGGGCATCGGAGTAACGGGTTGCTTGCGATATACGGCGCTGGATGACTCACGAGCCGGCGCGAGAAATAATATAAATAATGAAAAAAACGCCTGCGACGGCGGCGACGGTGATGGAAAAATAAATACACAAAAAAAAAACAACAAAAAACCAAAGCAACAAGTAACTTGTTTGCATAAGCAACAAATTTTTGTTGTTGTTACTGTTGCTATTTGTAGTGCAATCCATGCCTTATAAGTCGAGTATTCCGAGTTGAGTTTCGGTTCTCTCTTTGTAAATCTGAAAGCTTGTTTTTATTTTTGTGGGTGATTAGGCCGGCGTTTTGCTGTACAGCTGAAGGGCAGGAAAGAAGCGGTGGGGGATTAAAAGGTTACGGGGCTTTTAGAACTTTCATAATTAATTTACATTTTGTACATATTCAAGGTGAACCTTTGTACACACAAATGTATGCCACAGCTAGGCAAATAATTTTATGATTTGAAGAACTAATTTCACATTTAGATAAATATTACTTCCTTTAATCTGGCTTTAGGGTGCCGAATCTTTCTTATAGAAGAGAAGTGCCTGGGCGTCCTCAAAAGTCTTTCTAAACATGATTTTTGTAACCCATAGCATTGGTCTTGTTCAGCAGAACAACTTGCTCCCTGATCAAGTATAAATTTGCACTGATCCTTCTGCTGAACTCGAGTGATGCGGTATCATGATAGCCAATTTTAAGTATCATGATAGAGGAGCATGTGTCGAAGAAATAGTACGCTACTTTGAAGTGAAACTGCTCCCACCAATAATAATTGTGTATCGATAGGCATGCTATCGATAAAAACATGCGCATTTTGTGCATTGATTGCAAAGATAAGACTTCTATCGACTGTAAATTATAACAATAAATACTAAAATATAATAAAACCTAATAGTAACTTTTTATATGCAGAATTAATGTTAACACGGATCGCAAATGTGTCTACGCAGCCATTTCAGAATTCCCCCGCCCCGCGGCGTTGTTCAAAAATGTAGTAATTCGTTTAGCAGAAGGGATCAATTATTCTGCTGAACACGCCCAATGTTTCATTTTTTCAGTTTTGAATAGTCACGGGGAGCTAGACCTAGAAAATAGGCTATAGCCTATTTTATGGGTGCACCAGTACCTGGTCATGCAGTAATTTTTGTTTTATGCCAGGGTTAATTTTGCCGTGCAGCTTTGAATAATATTCGCTGGTGATTATTTAACTTCTTTGGGGTAGTCGATTATAGTGTTTTCCAAAAAAAAAACCTTGTTGCCCTGCAGACCCACCATAGCTTTCGTGCATATTCACCTAAAGAAATCCAGTGCTTTGACTGAATCTCCGTTTTGTCAAAATTAAATCAAATGCATTTTGTCGTTGCTTCAATAATATTTTAGTGCACACAGCTGTTCCACATCGCCAGGCGCTGTTTTGATAAGGTCTCACGGTTACGCTTCTGGTCTTCGAGTGTTCAATATCACATTTGTAGGAAGTTGAGATTCCTACAGCTTCAGCTACTTAACACACTTTCAATCGTCCAATATCATTCCATGGATTTCAGCGCAGATTTCCTTTAGCATACCTTGTGCTTGAATGACCAAAATCTTAATTGGCTTCAACAAGTTTTAACGACGGCTTGTACCCCTGATTGTTGACCTTTAAAATTTAATGGTAAAGAGTCCTCCCAGTATTTATTATGAACTTTCTTGGTTTTTGAACATGGTTTCTTCATGCCTTAAAAACCACAATTTAAGCCTAGTCAGCCCCTACTTTAGCTTAATTTATGTAGTTTCTTCTCGTTTTTTGTGATGTTTTGATTAATTTTGATTCAATGTCTTGAATGACAACAATGTCAACATTGTTCTTATTTTTATTAACAGTAGTATAAGTATAAGTATAAGTTGGAAAAGAAATTCTGTTTGATTTTCTCTTGTAGGGCCCTTTGTTTTCGGAGATTAGCGTCCAGCAGTAGTCGGTCGTATGTGTGTCGGGTTTTTCCTTGGGATCTGTTTTTCATGTCGGACTTGTCCTGATGAAGTCTTTCCCCATGCTCATCCCTTGTGTCAGCTATGCGGTCGAAACCAAATGAGAGTCCCTGATTTATATTTTTAATAACATATTTCATTTCTTGATCTTCTTGAAACAGTTTGTTTTTTTTTGCGGTGTTTTGTGGCTTTCAAGGAATTCACTAAAAACTCTTTTCAATACCACTAAGGCCCACCGCACACAGACAGCGGAGCGGAGAGTAGCATATCAGCTTTGGAAAATCAAACGCACAGAGCACATAGCGAGCCTGCACACTAACAGCTTAGCTGAGCGGAGAATTTTGTATGTAAAATTCGTCAGCTCCGTTAGCTCTGCTCAGCTCCGCGGTCTGTGTGCGGGGGACCTTAATGTCTTCAGGAAGTCCCTATTTCATCAATCTGCGTATTTACGGCCCTACGAAGACCCCTTCTTTGATTTTCTTACCGCTGAGTCTGGGAAAGAAATCCTCTAAATGCTTCATTGCCCGTCCATCCAAAGGAAGTGCTTTGACAAAGTTCTTCATCGAATAGTCCGATACTTTGGCAATAGATAGGCAAAAGTAACCATCAGTTAGATGATTACTCAGCTCTCTCCAATGTGCTGGAACAATGAATGTCATCCTTATTCTTTTTTCTTTGACGGAGAGCTGGAGTTTCCGGCGCCACCGAGTACATATTAAATGTGGTACCCATGATTTGTCCAAATTGACCATTTGACTGCCAAAGACCCAGTCGTAAGCCGTTTGAACCGATTGCTTGATGGGTCTCTCTCTGACACAAGAATCTAGTGAGTTTAAGCACTCTCGCGGCATTTAAAAAATTTTTAAAACAATTCAAAACTGATTTTTAAAAGAGCCTACTGACACAAAATCATGTTTGTTTGTTTGCTCAGAACATAGAAAATATACATCTTCCTTTTTACTTTATTTACGGTTTCTAGCCATCAACCGAAAATTTGGTTTATTGCCCTCGAAAGAGGAAAGATCTCCCTATGCATCTTAATTTTTCACGCATTATTTCGTTAAAGATGGCTTTTTATTTTTTAATGTTGCCTTTTTAGGCATTTTTACCAACTTTGATCCCCCAGATGCAACACACTTGTGCCAAGGTTTATTCCTATTTTTTTTAAAACATGCTACAAAGTCCTCCTCCGGTATAGTTTTCAATTCCTTCTTCTTGCGCATTCAGTAAGAGTTTTTGCTTTCAAGTATTAGAGCTCGATAGCTCTAGTGCCAAACTCGATTAATGGCCTTCAGGAAAGCTTCAAAAGATCTTCCCAGCTTTATGAATTCTCGAAAAAAATTTTACCACAAAATGGTTACATTTTTAAATCTTGTTTGTTTGTTTAAAAGGATGTTTGTTTTATAACGGCTCCAAACGGATTAACAACAATCGGTCAAAGAATAATAGTGTGCCACACTTCTTAATCCAAATATATCCCCTCCAGTCCAGCTTAAGCAACTCCCCCTCAGCACCAATTAGTCTTAGACACAAGTGATTATACATAAGAAAAGCTTAAGAATGTCGAGCAGCATTAAAAAAACGACCAAAAATAAATAAATAATACACAAGAAGGTAGCAAAAAAAAAACGAAGAAGACAACACAAAAAGAGGGGGGAGAGCCTCAAAAGAAAGCTTCATCGTCGTCGTCGTCGATCCCCCAACACAAACAGCGACAAGCGACGTCCGACGACCGGAAATGTGCAATAAAATTTGAATGTTTCTTTATTATTATCATCATCCCCATCATCATCCGCAACAGCGGGAGCAGAATCAACATCCAGAGCCAGTCTCAGTCGCAGTCTCCTCCGTGTTGTGTTGTCTGTTCGTTTTCATGTTTTTTGTTTTTGTTTCCACTCCAGAGACCAGTTTTTGTTCAATCTTCTCTCGTGACGCAGGCGCAGAAATAATAAATTGCAGCTCGCGGTGACGTTGCCAAAAACAGGACAACGCGTTGCCGATGCTGCTGCTGCTGCTACTTCTGCTCCTCCACCAACGCCACCGCCTCCATTCCATTCATTCATTCATTCATGCGTTCGGGTGCTCTTAGGACCACTCGACGACCAGGCAGGCTTAGTAGGGGTCTGCTCGAAATGTGCAGAAGTCGCCTGACTGGTTTATGTGCCCCTTCGATTTTGGGCTCCAAGTTGTGTGTGCGCGCCTGGCTGAGGAACTTACTACTTGATTCTCAGCTTTATTTTTAAACTTTGTTTCCTGTGCACTGAGCAGAAGCTTTTTTTTTTTTGAAATATTTGAAAGGTCAAAGGAACAGTCAAATGTCCTCATTCTTGGTTAGATTTGGAATAATTTTAGTGCGCAGTGTGAAAAAAACATTGTTTTTGATGGATGTTTTACGAACCTATCCTAATGGATAGATTTTATTAGCTGAAACTCTAAGTAATTCGATCAGAATCAAACAAGTTTTTACCTTTTCAGACCATTTTTAACTGTAAGATAAACAGAGAACGAGTTTTAACCAAAATTCTATTTAGCATGTTCAAAAAAATCAAGTAAGAAAACTTATTTGGCTTGTGGAACATGAGCTTGGATTCCATATAATAACCAATCTCATAATTTCAGAGCCAAGAGCCTTGATATATCAACTTTTGTATTGTTAATTCTTTGCTTGGTAAATTAGAATGATTTATATCAGTCCAAATAATATAATGATTGCTTTTGCCAATGTAGGTGCATTTCGATAGTAAAGTTTTGCCAGCAAAAAGAAAAGCTTCGCATAGACTGAAAAGCTTTTTTGCTGTGAAATGTTGAGCATATTGGACATTTCTGATCTTTATTCACAGACCTATGTAATAGTTTAATCAGGCTTTTTAAAGCTACATAAGGGCATCAATTTGTATGGGTGGAAAAATGTGTCAAAGCGTGTAGTAAAAAACACGGAAAAAATCTCACAAAATTTCACCAAAAAACCATGTGTATAAAAAGAGTTTATAGCCAGTGCTAATTGACTTGAACTTTTTTCCAACAAAAAATATCAGTTACCTAGAACCAAAGACATTAGAATATGAAGATGAGTAACGCCATACGATTTTTTTGCACACGATATTTTTCCCCTGGCTTTTGAATCTGGCTTTTCGCTCTTTTGAAATTTTGTCCAGAAGCCAGAGAGAGAAGCGCTCTAGAGCCAGCCGCGTTTTTGTACGCATACAGCGACAGCATTACTCACAGATTTTTAGATTTTTACGCTCTCAACTTTGTGTGAGCGGAGAGAGCGCGATCTTCGGCGCCATTCAAAAAACAGCTGCTTATTGCAAAACCATTGTATGGGCGTTCGGCATCTTAGAGATTATATTGGTCTTTGCTAGAACCCACCAAAATCCTGACTTTCGTACAGGAAATAGTGCTGCTAGGTGAGTTATACACTCAGTAGGTGGGCACAATAGACCAGAACTGGTCGCGGTGCACTACTGCCCCAACAACAAATAATTAATGGACCGGAAAAATTATTTGTATTTTTTTTACTCAGAAATCGCACTTCTACGAATAAATAAGGTATTGGTGAAGGAAATATATGTCTAAATACCGTAACTGAATCAAGTTGAGTGAGCTTTCTTTATTTTTTTCCTCTATTATTTTGGACCAATAGATCTTTCTAAGAATGAGATTTCTAAAAAGATTTTTGCTTTTCTTATGAAAAAATTACCTCAATTTATAAATTGGTTACTCTGTTACTCAAGCTTTAACCAAAATAAAAAGGTAACCAGTTTCATTGTCTGGTGAATCTAGCTGTTCCGTTGATTTGTTTTGAACGGATGCATTTACGGTAGAGATGGTCGCGGATCTGAAAAACCGCTGTACTTCGGCGAAGCGCAAACAAATTACGATGATAAACGAAACTGGAGGGATTTTCAAGAACGGGACTAATTTAAAATTTTAAAATTCCCACGATTTCCAAATTTGAATTCCATAATTTGCAATACATGTTCCAGACTTTAAATTTTGGGTCTGGAACCTTCGGGACTTGGATTTTGGTTCGAACCGGATTAAATTGGGTTAGGGATGAAAATTCGTCGTTGAATGGTTAGCTGGTTAACTTTATCGAAAATGTTGGTCAGTAAACAGGCTTTTCCAAGTATGAAGAAATTCCAAATTGCATGCAGTTTTTTACATAATGTACCAGACTAAGTGGCATGGTTTTTATACAAAAAATTTAAACTTTTCTATAAATTGGTTCCTAAAAAATTAAAAATTAGAGTAGAACATATTTCGAGATAATCCCAAATTATCGTTTTATGCATTTTTGAAAAAGGACTTCTCACTTAATCACAAATATCTCAAATATGAAATAACTTATGAATTAGTCAGTAAAACTGAAATTGCTAAATTTTTAGATAGTTACTAATAACTTCTACAGTTTTCAACAGATACTTTTTTATTTGATATATATTAGTTACATCATCCAAGAGAGAAAGAAATTTAAAAAAATTTGCTTATTAAAATTAACGGTGTACTTAGGTTTTTTTTTTAAATTTTCAATAAAAACGAAACAAAATGATCGATATCTTTTTAATTAAAATCTACACTACAAATTTGACAATAAAATTATGTAGGACTGATTGAAAGATAATTTTATTAGCTTTAATTTGGTATATAAAACTTATTCAAATTCGGATTCAGCGCGTGATTTCACATAAGGTATGACATCAAATTGAACTGAGGATTAGAAAATCATTAACTATTTATTTGTATACTTGTATAAATATGAAAAGTATTTTGTATTTATATTTTTTGTGACTGTTTTTTGTCAAATTTTTAATTATAAAGATTTTTGTTTAATTTTATAGGGATTTGCTCTTAGATGAGGCTAAAATTCTTGACCATTAATATATTCGAAACCATTTTCCAAAACGAATTTCTTCTTTTCGACTAGCATCGCCTGTTTAATTTATTTAGAAATTTCTATTCGAAAAAGGAAATAAAAAAAAAATGTTACCTTCTTCTTAACCTAAAACCATTGACCCATTTATGTACTGTGGTGGATATGAAGTCAAATTCAATTCTACTAAATTACAACTCAAAGTAACCAACATCCCAGTTCCCGACCACAAAACCAAAACCCACGCATACACCACAAGTTTTGCGCGACTTCCCACGCCAAAAATGAATAAATCGAGATATTCCCTTAAAAATTTATTAATGCCATGCACGTATTGGCCCGGCCAGACAATATTTTGCTCAGTGTAAGCCGCGCACACTTTTACACAGAAATGATCGTAGAAAAACGAGTTTTCTTAACCAATTTTATTTGTGACTTGGAAGTTTCGATTGTGTTTTTGTTTTTGTTATTTTGTGTTTTTTTTTTTTTGCTGGTGACGGCTACGTCTTCGTGTCTTTATGCATAATTTTTTTTTTCCTGACCGAGCCTGGTCCGCTCACCGATACTCGAAGAGCTTTTTTTCTTTTAGCAGAAATTCATTCAAAAAACGAAAGACTTAGGCAACAAACTTGAACGTGACTGCAAAGCAGACAAAGGGGGAGTGGTTGGGGGGAGGGCGTTGGATTCGGAGGGTACGAGAACGGGATTTGTGTAGAGTTGTGTGCCGCCTCGCCTCAACTAAAAACTCAACTCCATGTGATTCATTACGCCCACTCTCGAGAAATGACAAACGTCGACCGCATAATCAAAAAGCCAAGACGATGATGATAGAGACAAACCATTGAGCGAGGTGTGCTTATGGGGTAAAAGATAAGGCTCCAATGATAGAGATTTTAGACGACAATTAAATGCATTTAATGCATTAACAATTACATTTTATATCGATTTCTTTAGAACAAGGAAAGGAGAATTCCCTAAGATATCGCACTTTAAAAAATATCGGAAGTGACTCTTATGTTGTTTTGTGACTGCCAAAAATAACGTAAACGCCGATCTTTTCGTTGATTTCATCTTTTTGAACGGAAATTTTGAAACGAGCCAAGAAAAACCCATAATAATTAATTTAATATAATAACAATGGCATGAAAGCTCTTTGCGATAAGAAAAGTATTCCAATAAGGGAAAGACGTGTCCATAAAAAAAGTTGCCTTCAACTGAAATAAGAACAAGATGTAAACATTTTCCAGAAATAAAAGTGTTTTTTTTTTTTTTCAAAATAAGTAAAGTTTTACTCAACTCAACTGAGTAGCAGTTTAGAAATCTAGATTCGTAAGTAGGTAATGGCGATATGTACTAACACACTATTCTATACTTCTATACTTAGTATGTTAGTGCAGAAGGTTCCAGGGTTCGATTCCCAGTAAAGCCCGAAAAATTTACTGTTTTTCTGAATGACTCAAATGAACCAAGTCGGGTGGAATAGTTGTTGGTAGTTGACGTTTGTTGTACAGCAATTTCTCAAATTTTTTGGAATATGGGCGGCGCATATACAGCGCTTGTAAATAATAGCGCCTCCCTTCCTTTCCAATCCAAAGAGAGTATGTCCCGTTCGCTATTCCTGCGAAGTCCCAATGTAGGGATCTGCTAATAACCTTATCCACGATCAATCAAATTTGTACAGTTGAGTTTAAAATGTTCTTAAAAAGGGAGAAAAACATCAACTCAAATCATGTTTTTGCTTTCTGAAGTGAGAACATCGAAGAACAATTATCTTCCCCAAATGAAACAGATGAAGAGAATTAAAAATGTTCACTACAAATTTTGTTCTTAAATTTGCAAGTTTTTTTCTTTTCAAATATTTCTATGCAAGCCTTTTTTTTATAAATGACGCAAACTATGTTTTTCTGAGTTAAATTAATGTGATTTCAAATAACGTTTTCCCCCACATTTGAAATTTCACCCCTCTAGTTATTATGTAATAATATAATCACCGCCATAAAGATACTTATTTCCCCCTAATACAAATTAAAGAATTTTTTATTTTTTTATGTGTTGTAGAAAAAATAAAAAATAAATTTTTTTTTTAAAATTTTTTTTTTGGTGCGTTATTTTTTTTTGTGATAGAAAGGGCGGTTAACGATATATTAAGGGTGATTTTTAAAAGAGCTACAGAAAAGTTAAAAAAAAAAAAAAAAAATTCAAACAAAAATGCATGAAATCTTTGTTTGAATCGATAGTACGTCCTTTTTTTTTTTTTCTCTTCCTTGCTTCGCCTCAAATTGGTCCATCCACTTATCCAATTTTGGCATACTCTTTCCAACATTTCGGTAAGTATTAAGAATAAATGCTTCAATGTTGTCTTCCAATGCGTCAATTGAAGCGGGCTTGTCAGTATAGACATGAGCTTTAACATAGCCCCACAAAAAATAGTCTAAAGGCGTTAAAACGCATGATCTAGGCGGCCAATTGACCGGTTCCGAACGTGAAATAAAATGTTAACCGAACTCGCCTCTCAATAAGTCCATTGTTGCGTGCTGTGTGGCAATATTGGCACCTTCTTGTTGAAACCACATGTCATGCAAATTAAAGCTCTTGCATTTTGGCCAAAAAAAAGTTTGATATCAACTCACGGTAGCGCTCCCATTAACAGTTCCATTACGATTCGCATCATCTTTGTAAAGTACGGTCCAATGATGCCACCAGCCCATAAACCGCACCAAACTGTGACTTTTCTGGATGCATTGGTAGCTCTTGCAATGCTTCTGGCTGATATTCACTTCAAAATGACAATTCTGCTTGTTTACGTACCCAATGAGCCAAAATGAGCTTCGTCGCTGAACACAATTTTTCGGTAAAAAAGTGGATATTCGCCCAATTTTTCCAGGAGCCCATTCGCAAAAATTCTACGTTGCGGTAGGTCGATCGGCTTAAATTTCTTGCACCAGCTGTATCTTTCAAGGCTTCACACCTAAATCCTTCCGCAAAATTTTCGACGTTGTTAAGTAACAGAGGCCCAATTGCTGCGAACGGCGACGAATCGATAATTGATGATCATCATTAACACTGGCCGATTAGCTGCGATATTATCTTCAGTTCGCACTCTACGTAAGCGTGTTGGTGGTTTAATGTCCAACAATGTAAATTTGTTGCGAAATTTAGTCACAATAACCCGAATAGCCGCTATTGCGTTGTTCGCTTGTAAGACGATTCATGGTTAAAATTATAGACCAAACTGAAGATGTTTGACAGTGAAACAAAACACGAAACGTGCGTGAGCTGTTTAAACCAGTGTTGCCAAAAAGATAATAGCTAAAATGCATTTTTTTTATGTATATTCTCACACCAAAATAGATTGGGAATTTGTCATATTTTTGGGCTTGGGTCCTATTAATAAAAATATGTTGCCTACTTTTTGGCTTTTTCTTAAGGGCCACAAATTCTGATTTTGATTTGGGGAGGGCTCCATCATGCCCTGTTTACTAACAATATTTTAATTCGTTAATTATACCTATTTCCACCAAAGAAATGAAACTTGAAATGAAATAAATGAAGAAAATGTTATCATTTCTTCCATACGATTTGCCACTTCATTTTGCCTTTCATTTCTGAAAATTTATGACAATTGATAACCCTGAAAGAGTATAAACGTAGGCGCATTCTTGCTTAAAATATGAATAGGTAGAAATAAGTTGTGTATTTAGCTTTCTGCTCTGATAGCTCAGGGTGATGGCAATGCGTTTGCACCAAGGAATTGCTTTCCTGAGGGGTATGTCTCTTTTTTTTTTTCTAAATATTCCAAAAATTCCTCGTAAGTTTAAAAGTGCCGCCTGTTATTTAAAACAAACAAATCAGCTATTTTTGTCAGCGTGTCAAAAGATGACGATTTGGCAATGGAAACGGCAAAATTTTCAGAAATGAAAATGATAAGAAATGTATTAAATTTCGAAGTCGGGCAGGGCCGCTTTAACTTACGCTTTATTGAGGATTTTTTTTTATTATTTTCTTGCAAAACATACTTAGTGTCTTAAACACATCTATTGAAATTTCAAAATACCGAAAATTTTTTCTTAATATTCCATATTCCACAGTTTATGAAAATCGGAACTAAACAACAGATAGGTCTGAAAACTATTAATAAAAACTTTTTTTTTTCAGCGCTCCCAAACTTTACCCAACTGTAGTTTGATTCAAATGGGATGCCTATAGCATATAACTGCCATAGGAAGGATCGGTCGAAAAGTAGTTCTAGTAAAAAACTTTTTTGTTTTTCAATAATAGCGTATTTATTCTCCAGCTACGAATAATTTCGATGAATATATCGTAAAGCTGTCATATAACAAACTGGCAAGCATAGATCATGCTCCAGGAGTATATCATCAACTTCGGTCGAGCCAAAGTTAGCTTCTCTCTATTATTTTTGGTTAGCTCGTAATAGTCACCATTCCCGCACCTGGCTCTGGGAACCGTGCAGGTCTAAAAGTAGCGCAGCTGGATAGAGCTTACGGAAAAAAGGGTCGATTTTCGAAATTTTTACTTTGCAACCCCTTACCTCAGGTTTTTTTTAACCTACCGTGAAACTGGAGGCAGATGCGATAACCACATCAATTCTGAACAGAAAATTTTTTTTATTTTATCCACACGGCAATGTTTTTGATAAACTTTTTCATGTACATCACAGCTGGCTATTGTTCTTTTAAAGGTGAACGATATTTACTAAGCCTGACACACTCAAAATTGATCAAAATAAAAACCCCTTAAATCTAACAATCATTAATACTTTAATGATGTAGAACATTTTGAGAGCCGAGAGTTGGCATTCTCTCATATTTGTTTACTTTATAAAAGCTCGTAAATGCGATCTGATGAAATTTGTCATGAGATGGTTTTTTATTAAGAACTATTTTAAGTATTTGCTTAAAAAAATTTCAACATGTTGTTGTAAACAAGTCGTAAAAACCATGTAAACAAAAATCAGCACGAAATGCAATTAATCATCTAAGTAGCATTCAGCGATAAAAGGTGCATTTAATTCTCAAATAAATAAAGAGACACTTTCAATTTTATCGTTGAACAATAAATCGAGCAAGAAGACGCCTGCACAACTGACCATAATCTAAGACCATTAACCATTTTGAAACCAAATTCTTAAGAGCCTCTTTAAATACTTTTCCGCAAACAGGAAGAAATTTTTTTATAAATTTCCCTTGTCAGCGAATGTTAAGCTTTTTGTATCCATGTTTATAAAATAAATCAAATCGAAATGTAGTCCATAATCAAATTAACTGAAACTCTTCCTAAACACATCGAATCGGAACTTGTAACTTTGCATATTTACAAAACTTCCCTCGCTTAACCACAACGAGGAGTGGACGCTGCCGATTCAGACTCACTAAAACCGCAAAAGCCAAATTTATGGCCTTTAATTGCAAAGCGATTTTTGACTAGCCAAAAAAAAAACCAACCCAAAAACTAGTTTCCTAAAGTCCATATTCTTCTCTTCTAGAAATGCGTGTGACGTCAAAGGAGTTGCCAACCACCAAATGGCGACGGGAGCGTCGTCAACGTACGGCCGAATATCAAGTTCATGAGGCCGGCAGCCATGGAGAGAGGGAGCGGGAGCGTGAGGAACGTGATATGGACAGTCCCATTGATATGTCGGTGACTTCCAGCACGGTGAAGCATCAGCATAGGGCCTCACCGCCACCACCGTACCGTGAGCCTTTGCCAGGCACCAATTATGTGGCCAATAGCCGACCTAGCGTCATTACCCAGGCGCCACCGAAGCGAGAGCTGCAGGAGATTAACAAGTCCTCGGGTGAGTGCCATTAGAATATACAACATCTAAAGTCTTGCTAAACTTCAACTCTTCTTTTCGCAGACAACGTTTGCGACATTGATGAGCATTTCCGTCGCTCGCTGGGAGCGGACTATGCGGCTTTGTTTGCCAAAAAGTCGCCAACGCCAACGCCCACACCCTCGCCCAGTGGCACACCCATGCAACAGGTATCACCACATGCTCACTATCAGCCGCATCGTTCACCTTTGCCGCTGGCCAAGCCTGGCTTGCCGCCAACAATGCTGCATTCACCCACGCTGAGATCTCAGCCAGAGTCCCCACAACAACCGCTGCAGCTGCAGTCCGAGCTGCCGCCACCCCAAGAGGAGCCACTCTCTTTGCATCGCAGCCAGACGCCGCCCTCGCCGACGCCACCCATTCCGATGGCAGCAGCAGCGGATCTCCCAGTGGCCGCTAAGCGAGCCCTGGACACGCCACCCAGATACAATACTCCACCGCCGGCTTATGGCAGTGTCACTACGGTCTCTGCCTCCTCGACTCCCACGCCTACTTCCACTACGCCAACGCCCACACCAACCATGCCCGCTATCATACGTGTCAAGGCCGAACCGGGATTGGCTGCAGTTGCAGCCGCCTCCTCATCATCCACCCAAACGCCGCCTGCCTCGCCCACCTCGTCCACGAACATTTCGATATTCACCAAGACTGAAGCCTCTGTCGATGATCACTTTGCCAAGGCGCTGGGCGACACCTGGAAGAAGCTGCAGGGTGGACACAACACAAAGGAGTAAGAGCGGTTTACGGTCTCTCTATAAAAACTACGCATATTTCAACTACACAATTGACGTTTAAAGATCTCATGATGATGTGAAAAATGGAAAATTCTTCAACTGCGACGAGTGTATTACGACAAAACGAAAAGTTTCTGCCTAATGATTTTATTGAATATTGAATATTGATTATTGCATATTGATTATGGTTAATTGAAATGGAAATGACGTATACGTACAAGTGACAAAATTTTTTGTATTCTTAGAGACTAATCCTTAATAATATATGTATATGCATATATAAATATGTATATTTAGTATATAGAAATCTATATATATATTTTACCTATTAGATGTGTAAGCGACAAAACAACAACAACTACAAAAATCCTACAAAATAATAAATATTATTGCTTATGATTGAAAATGGAATGATTTGGATTTCTCGATATGTGAAGCTAACTGAGATAAAATATATTCAAGCTTGCCAACCGGTTCCGAACCGCTTCTTTTGCGCTCATAAACTACGAACCGATCCGAAGAACCCATCCAATTAAACAATTTGGTTTATTAAATCGATGTTATTTATGGTCATCAAATATTTTTATAGTCTGGGGCTTGAGACAACTCAATTTAAATTTAAAAGTCGGATTTTCTTTGAGATTTGAAAGGGAATTGTGAAGTTAAAATCTTACTTTCTTAAATATATATATTTTCATCCAAGTCCATTTTTGTTGAATCACTGAACGGTCATCAATACCCAGCAACAAGAGTGGATTTTGTGATTTCACAAAGGAAATTATGAAAAGACACTACCGAGATATTGGGACCGCAATTCGCCAGCGATGTACAGATTGTGTTTGCCTGCCGAAATTCCCCCAGAGATTTTGTCGCGAAGATGGATGCGTTGGCAATCTGTAGAGCGGGAACCCCCAAATGAACGTCGGTAAATCAGCATTTCTAAAAGCTGCAGACCCTGCTGCATAGACTGACCATCAGCAATCCCAACTCGCAAACGACAGACTGCATATTTTTTAATCGGCAGATTCATGAAATAGCTATATAGTTGACCAGCGTCCTTTGTATATGTTTTGTTTTTAAAAAAAAATTATATGGTTCATAACTTATGAACAAACATAACTTATTGACCTGGAGCCTGCTAAAAGTTCTATGATTGATTTTCATAGAAGTCACTATATCTATCCGGAATGTTTACATTTCGAAAATTCTTCTAGCTTGTCTAAATTGTTTGGATGGTGAATTTTGCTTAATCTTGCTAAAACACGAGAGGCTTCAAGCCAACCAAAAGAGATTTTTCTTCGGCAGCTAAGAATTGAAATTCGATTGGAAGAGGTTTTTGTGGCATCCCGATCATGAACATTTTAAAGCTCTCTATAGATATTGAAAGGATAGATTATCTGCTGATAATTCCGATTAGCGACTAGTTCTTTTAACCAGGGCTCAATACAGCAACCGTTAACCGAAATAAACCGTTTCAAATCGCGTACCGGAATCGGAACCGATACAAAATTTTTTTGGAACCGAATACCGTTTACCGTTATTATTGGAACCGATAGTACCGGAACGAAACCAAAACTTTGGTACCGGTACAGTTTCGGATTTTTTTTTATACGCTGTACCTAATTATATTAAGCTTGTGCAAAAGTATGTAACAGAGAGGAATCATTTCCAACCTTATAAAGTATATATATTCTTGATCGGCATCAACAGCCGTGTCAATATAGCCATGTCCATCTTTCTGTCGGTCCCTATAAACAAACATATCTCACAGATGGTATGAGATACTGGTTTATTTTTAATTTTCGCCACGCCTCCGAAATTTGAAAAAGTCATATCTCCCACAGTTTTGTAGTAAGATAAATTTAAAAAGTGATATCTCCACAGTGTCCTTAAAAGATCCTAGTTATTCTAAGTCATTCTCCTAGGCGAAATAAAAAATAAAAATTGTAAAAAGATAAAAGAAAAAGATTGGAAAAAAAAAGAAAAAAAAAGAGGGTAAAAAAATAAACAAGATTATTTGCGAAAATTTTGGAGTTTGGCCTGCCAAAATTCGATTTTGATCAGATCAAAAATCGATGAGGTCATTTACGGAGAACTATATATAGAACATGTAAAAAAAAATCGATAGTTATCGCATCATTTGTTTTTGAGTAATCACTGCAGCAATTTCGGAAAATGTTGTTTCGAGAAAAACGCGTTTAAAGATAGCTAATGAGACTCTCTAGCTGCCGAGCGGCTGCTCTCTAAATTGCTATAACTCAAAAACTATTTGAGATATCGATTTGAAGTTTTATGTTATTTTTAAAGGTGTAATCTAACAAAATATGAAAAAATATCGATTTTTTTGAAATTTCGCACTAGGTGTCCCTTAAAGGAAGCTTTTATCTACATTGACCCTCAGTTGGTTACACTGCAGGTCATTTTTTTGGGCTCTAGGAAATCCCGCGCAACTGTTGATTTATTTTTATACTTTGGACGAAGATACGAAGAAATAGTAAGTTTGTGCATTTGCATGTACTGCAAATTGGAAATATAAACAACTGAGAACGAATGTTCTTATCCTCTTTTAACCAAATTCCAACCCAATTTCAATTCTTAGGTACCACAGAAATTGCTTTGGGTTGGTTTCAAACCTTCCGTGTATTGTTAGGAGATTTATCAAAGCTATCAATGGTGTCGCCATCTACTTAACAGCCAGCAGCTTAAGGACTGCAAGTTATACCTCATGTTTGGCGCCCACAAATTTTGTATAATTTGAAAATGTTTCATAAAACATCAAATTAAACCATTACTAAATAAAAAAAATGGAAATTTTTTGGCGAGAGATTCCGATTATGGTGAACTCGAGCCACGAAATCAATGTCGAACGCATTGGCCATTGCCGCCGGATGATGTGGGCGACATGAAAATTCCGAATATGTTCCGGACGACCCATGTTCTATGATGATGCTGGACCTAACAAAACTGATGGTGGCTTGTAAAGTGTGTCCGAAATTTGTGGTTCCGTCAAAATGCACGTTGATCACCGGAACACTGGCAATGACAGCGAGAACAAATTATCTCGATGCTGCAATGGTCAATGCTTGGAAGCTCTTTTGCGACATTCGTATTTACCAGAGCAAAACGCAACAAAAAAAAAAAGGCACCGTAAAGGAATTCAAGAAGATAAGACAATTCGAACTCCGCAACATTGTGACCAATTCGTTGCTGCAAAGTGAGGTGGTCGTGGTCCGAAAACTCAAGACACACTATCTCAAAAATAATTAAAACTGGATAATGTTGGGCCACAACATTGAGAAGAGGACAAAACGCATTCGCTTTAGCCACTGTGCCTTGCACACCATCTATATTGTGCCAAGTGCAAAGTGGCAGTGCATCGAAATGTTTCTCAGAATAGCATAAATAAATTTAATTTGAACTTCAATTTAATCCATGTATTTTCGTTTGCAATGCAATTTTTTCGTAAAACATTTTTAGTAATAATATTGAACTCATTAACGCCGACGGGTGCAAAAAACGCACCACCCCTGCAAGGACTATGGGTAGAAATGGGGGGCTGAATTTTTGTGCGTGGAATATGAGTGTCATTATGGTATCCCCCACTTAGTTTCAACCTTTTTCTCCCACTAACAAGGGAGCCGGCGTTAATGGGTTAAACGCAAAAGCTTTTGTCAGCTTGCGTTGTCTGCTAACATAATGTTAATAAGTTGATAATGTTAACGAGTTACTCTGTTAATTAACATATAGGAAGGCTATTAAACATATTTTTTCTCTGAATAACTAGTATATCGAAGTCGGTCAGGGACGACTTTAACTAACGCTCTCGTTCATGCAATTTTGTTTTGGTCTGTCCTGGGTGCAAGTATGACTGCCTCCTTTTTGGTGTTTTTTGGTGTATAATAAGCGTAAACCTAAGGGGGTCGTTTAGGCTGTAATTCATATAATTAGAAACACCTTGGCTTTGCTCTGATGCTCATATGCTGTTAGAAAGTGTTTCTACTTATATCAAATACTGTGACGAAAGGAATGTTCTGCGTACTAGGCATTTAACGTTTGTTCTTATAAAAGGCGGTGTTGCTTTTATTTAAAAACTATTCGAATTTGAGGAGCAATAAAAGACTACTGCGCTATGATATTTCAAAAGATGACAGCAGTTGAAATGAACTAATAATTTCATTGTAAAAATTTGTATTTGATGATGTATAAACAATTTTTTTTAAACGATGCCCATTCAAAATTAAAATAAATCTTTGATTTTTCACAATTATTAATTAAACAAGCTTTATAAGCTTAGGGAATGCTGAGACCTCCTTTTTTCATTCTGTTGTTTTGAAGTTTGGGTGACTTCTTATGCCAACCCAATGTCATCCTTTAAGAAAAATTGTAGCCAAAGTGTGGCAAGCCAGTGCAAGCTGTCAATCCGTTCTTCTTCGCTCGAGTATCTTACCCAATCCGTATAGTCTTCTATAAGGATGTTTAGACAATCTATATTTGTGGGCGGGATGAGAAGGGTGCCATTCCTCACTTTGTACGAAAAAACTGCCAGTATCTGGGATATCTGACGAAATTCCAATTTCACAAAATTTTTAAAACACACCAGGATAATGTGTAGATTTTGCAGAGGTAATAAAATAGAAGCCTGCAGCGCAAAACAGCTGAATTTTTTTGTCTGCGTCTGTGGTGCATCTACAGGGTGGTCCATTTAAAATCGGCTGGTTGCCTGGGGCACCGGAACTGGCGTCCATTGACCCGACAACAATGACACCATCTGTGGCATCGGCAGCATCCACGCATAGGACATTCTGCCCTATTTTAATATTTTCTACGCGATGTGATGGAATGGAACAGGGGCCGGCAAAACGTACATGCTCATTTTGGCGTTGCGCATGTGTGTTTAGCCACTTTAGCACTTCTTAAAAAAGAAACCCAAACCAGCCTTTGAATTGGATCCGGCCAGTCTATGCAAACAGGAGAATATTTATGCTACCCCATTTTATCGGCAACTTAGCATATTACTGCTCAGAACATTTCTGTTAATATGGCGAGATAGCTCACTGACCACCCTGCGATTTGTGATACACTTTGGGACGGGTTTGCTGATTGGGGTCTTGTCTTATGGCATTGGCAATGATGAGGCACATTCGTTGAATATAATTCGAAATTGTTTCTAGCTCATTTAGCACATCTCAGCTCGTATAATGTCGGTGTGTCCACGTCGCTGCCGCAGAGCGTTCTTTGATGGAAACATGCCGGACTGTGAAATGGAGTAAAATGGCAGTTGAGAGGGGTTGCCAGATGCGAGATAGCATCCCTCACTATCGATATTCTCACCTATCGATACACCTCACTATCGATATCCTCACCTATCGATAGGTGTGCACCACTATCGGTGGCTCGTTACCTTGCCAAATTACTCGTGACTCCGTAACAAGTACGTAAATATCGCTCATCTCTACAGTACAGCAAAAATAAAAGTTTTAAACAATTAAATTTAAACAATTAAAATAAAGCAATATTATTAAAGAAACAGCACAAGCGCTGGGCCTAACAATACAGCAACAAGCGCAAGCATTCAACCTACTTCCCAGGCAGAAAAAGGCGAATAAATCTCATCGCAAAGAGGGGGCGCAGAGCGAGAGAGAGAAAATGTCACGCAAAGAAGCAGAAAAAGAGTGAAGAAATTACAATTTCAAAGTGTCGGTAAAGGGGGAAAACGCACGGGGCAATACGACCCAAGAAGCATTGAACAATTTTCCTCCCAACAATAACAAAAACATAAAAGTTGAAATCATAACGAAAAGTGTCGTGCGAGTTGTGAGTGCAAAAAAAGGGAAACCTAAACGGAGAGCAGAGCGAGCGAGAGAGAGAGAGAGCATAAATAAAACAGCAGCAGAAGTTGTTGTTGTTGTTGCTGTTGTAATTCACAGGGAATAAGCAGACACCTGCAAAAACCACACAGAAAATTAAGGGAACATGAGATCAATGCTAATCCTGCCCAGCTTCAATCTTTGGTTTGAATGTCGTGGATAATTCGGACCTGTTGGGATCTTCTTCCTGCACCACATCTTCGCCAGCAACAACAATGCAAAGTTTGGACTCATCATGCCAAGAAGCAGATGTAAGTGCGCGCGCGGATCTGGATTAGTGATCATTTAACTGTTTTTAACTTCTCTTTCAGTTTATTATCAATGACACTTTGAAGAAACTAAAGGGCTCCAACGTAGCAACGGATCATGTCCAAGGGCTAGGGCTGCCGGGGCAGCAGCAACATCACATCCAGCTCCCACCCTCCTCCCTCCATTTGCAGCAGCAGCAGCAGCAATCTGCACCAGTCATCAGTTTTCCCACCAGCAGTAAATCCTTCCTGGAGACAAGTCTGCTTCAGGCCATACCACAAATTCCTGCCCAGCCACCAATTTACATTTTTGATGATGATGAACCCACAGAAGGAACTGGTGGAGGAGGTCTGGGTGCTGGCCTGGGCGGGGGAGGAGGTGCCATGCCCATGGCCATTGCGCCCTCGCCTTCTTCATGCTCGTCCTCAACAACGACCTTATCGAATTTCAATTCAATTACTTCGCCATCGCCGGTAGTTCCAGATCTGTTGCTATCAACGCCTCCTGGCATTAATTCCAGTCTAAGCAACAACAGCAGCAGTACGTCGGCGCCACCAACTACCGCCACAACGACAAACACAAAGAAAACGGAAAAGCGTCCTCCAAGCACAAACTCCAGCCATCATCTGCATCACCAACAGCATCAGCAGCAGCTTCATAATCATGTACTGGCCTCGCCAACTTCGTCGCCCAGCAAAAGACAGAAATCCAGCAGCGGCAATAAAGATGGCACCTCCTCTAGTCGGCCCACAGCATCCACCTCCACATCATCGTCAGCGCGCGCTGGCGCCGCCAACGCCAATGCCTCATCCAAGGCTACCTCCGGCTCCACGTCGTCGTCCTCCACCTCCTGCCCAACGAGCAACAACACAAAGTTCTTCAATATACATGAAAAAATCAGGGAATTGTATTTGCAATTGCTCAGCAACGATTTGAATCATTTTGCTGAGACGGGGGTAAGTTCCATTTAATTTAGAATTAAATTGAATATTTGAAAACAAGAAGAAACTTGACTAGACCAGCAAAACTTACTTAAAGTCATGTTATTTAATATCCATAATAGCAGAGGGCCTTTATGCACATGTGTTGTCTACAGAGGATCGTCAGAGTTTTCCTTAATTGCAGTTTTATCGGTTCTTTGGTTTAGAATTTATCTTATAGACCGTTGATCTGGCGGTTGGATTAGTCTATAAAGAAAAGAAGACCAATGCCCAGTTTTGTCCAGATAGCTTTAAAAAGCAATATAGGAGATAGTATAGAAACCGCAGACAGACAAACATGGGTATATCAACTCAGCTCGTCATACAGTTAAGTCATTGACCGTTTATGAAAATATAATAATAAGCATGGATATTAAATAATAATAATATAATTTATCCAACTATCCTCTTATTTGCTTATGCCTTTCAAGTAATAGGATTAGGTATTTTGTTCTCTTACACTGAATTCCCTTTCTGGTGAGACATTTGATTAAGTTTAGAAAAACTAAATAGCGTAGCCAGAATTGTCCTGATTGAAAAGAATTTTTACAATTTCACTTCAAATCGATGCCAAAGCTCTGATTTCTATTTACCTTTGTCGATTTAATTACTGTGAAATTTGTCGGGGCATTCGGAAACACCTTCCCCATTCGACTCCTCCATAGGAGTTCAATGTCTTGATTATTGTTTGTTCTCTGGTGTGCCATCATGATTCCAAGTCGTATCTACAATTACGAAACGGAAAAAAGGCATTGTTATTGCTGCTGACGATTTTAAGAAATCTGAGAATTAAATATTTTTACCAACCTTTCAAAGTTGTCCTCCATAAAATTACGCCAAAAATTATTTTTTAAAATTTTACCAGAAATCAGCTGATGGACAACAATAACCAACAAATTTTTAATTTCATTGTCATTACCAATTCTTTCGATTTACAAGTACGAATTAATTCTTAGATTCGGTTTTTTATGGCTGTGACAAGCCCAAAGTAAGCCTAATTTCTCGGCTTTTTATCTGTCATAGATCGAGCTTAGTTTAAATTTTCACCAAAGTTGTTGGTAAGCGGAATTATAAGAGAGGGTTGGTGTTAAGCTGGCTCAACCTCAATTTGCCGCAGTTTTGAAAAAAGAAATCATTCCGTTGCGCCTAAAAGAAAAATTGTATAACGCAGAAAAATATTAACAATTAAGGATTAATTGTAATTAATCGTGAGTGAGCCAACGTCGTGAATAACCAATCGTGAATATAAGATTTGGGAGTACAAAATTTTACAAAATTTTGTAAAATTTCTATTTTAATTTTTTTTTAATTTTATCTTGCTTTTTCATATCATTAATAACACTATGTCACAAAATTACAGTTGTTTTAAAACCAATCATAAATGACGAAGTTATAGCACTTCAAAGTTGGATTTTGAAAAATTTGATAATTTTTAATTTTTTTGCTGCCTTTTTTAAGTTTTTTTCAATCTTTCTCATATAATTGCTCAAATTATGGTGATATTGAAATTGTCCGGATGTTTGTAACCACAGAAGGAAGTACTCCGAGCACATAAAGTATATACATATATTCTTGATCAGCATGAAGAGCTGAGTTGATATAGCCATGTCCGTCTGTCTGTCCGTCCGTCTGTTTCTATGCTATCTCCTCCCTCAGTTTTAAAGCTATCGTAACCAAACTTTGCACAAAGTCATTTTGGTACAAATACGCTGCACATTCGTCGGAACCGGCCGGATCGGATGACTATAGCATATAGCTGCCATAGGAACGATCCTTGAAAAAGCCTAGTTTTAGTAGAACAACTTTTTGGTTTCCAATGCTATCGCTCCCAACCCTTGTATTTATAAGTTTTCTATGATTTCACACAATTTCACCGAAAATTTTCAAAATCGGACAACTATATAGTATAACTGCTATACAAAAGATAGGTCTGAAAAAAGTTTTAGTATGAAAAACTTTTTTTTTTTTAATGCTATCGCTACCAAACTCGTTAGTGATTAATATGATATGCTAACACACAATTTTGTCAAGTCTGATCCAAATCGGATGACTATAGCATATAGTTGCCATTGAATGATCGGTCGAAAAAATAGTTTTAGTGAGAAAACTTTTTGTTTTTAATGGTAGCGTCTGTGTACGTTCCAGTTATGAATATTGTCCGTCTCAACACAATTTTGGAGAGTTTGATAAAAACGGATGAATATATCGTATGTGCCTATATAAAAGGGAATTTGGGGATTTGTGGTTTCCACAACTCTCACATAGAACGATCATATTGTTGGATCCGTAAGCCAAGTTGTATGGGCTGCCAAGAAGCCAGAATGTTATTAAGCACTTCCTACCAGTCAAGATTCGCTTATTGATAGCCAAGACCCTCCTAACTTCTGTCCTCTCTTTTGGTTGTGGAAGTATTCAATAACTGTGATTCAGCAAGTAAACGTAAAATACAAGTAGCCTTTTTAACAACATAAGCACGGTACATCTACAATCGAAGACGAACTGATAGAATATCTGACGTATCCATTAATATATTTGACCTACCCCTACAATCGTGGATGGATGTGCGAAGTCTTGTCTTATTACATAAAATTGTCTGGACAAAAGAACCCTCATACCTATATGAAAATTACCTTTAGCCTTTCAAAAGAACAAAGCAACATTTGTGTGTCAAAATACAGACTGTCAGTTTCGGAAAGACAATTTTTCATCCATACTGTTCGCTGTTGGAATCGATTGCCCCACGATATAAAGACTATAAGGAACGCCACGCAATTGGAAACTGAATAGAAGAACACTTACGAACTGCAAACATTTTGATTCGAGGAAACCATTAGTTGATAAGAGAAAATAATAACATTTAATATTAATTATATAATTGAACTGTTTAATTTGTATGTTAACGTTAAATGATAATATTGATACATGTTTAGGTATAAGCTCGCATTTAAGTAGGTTATCTAAAAATATTTAAGTAACTTTCAACCGTTGTGACTGGCGCAATAATTTATAAGTATTTTGTACTTGTCTTAAGCGTCAGGATGTCTTGCCAATTAAACAAACAAACAAACAAAAAAAAAAACTGGCAGGATATATCATGCTCAAGAGTATATAAACTTCGGTCGAGCCGAAGTTAGCTTTCCTCTATTTTGTTATTGATCAGCATCACCAGCCGAGTCGATTTAGCTATGTACGTCCTTAAGTCCGCCGGTTCATCTCTAGAATCTCTATGATCTCGGATACTAGAGAACAGCTAGGGCAACCAAAAAGAAAAATGAAGGCTACTTTTGTATTCGCGCAAATCCAGTTTGTTTTCATTTACATGATTTTATGATATGATATTTATTAATTTATTTCCAAAAATCCATTCTCAAATTAATTTATCTATGTATTTGCCAGCTCTAGTTTGCATTCATAGCTAAAAGGGTAGATTCCTGAACTGGTGCCTATACTGTTCGACAGGAGTCAGTAAGAAACTGTAACAACTATACAAATTTTTATACATTTATGTATCATATACGGCAAATTCGTAAACAATGTATTGATGATATTCTTACTATTCTGCTTAGACCTGTATTACACAACGACTGAGAGTTTATCATGCGAAACACTCAGGAAAGTTGATTAAGGCTTTAGGAATCGCCTTAATATATCATTGAGCGCTCAGAAAACAAGAGCTTTGCAGAAGACATTGTTGAAAACGCGAAAGTGATGAGTAGTCGGCGCACTTAGCTAAAGATATGTCTGTGTGGCATCCATGTAACCTCCTACGCGAAATATAAAAATTATGTCTTCATCGATTGTAATATAACAATTTAATTTGTCCTTCGGAAGCGACTACTGTTTTTGGATGTAAGGATGATAAGTTATTGGAGAAGAAAAATCTATGGATAAATATTTAATATTTTCTTTTGTAGAAGTGAAAAAGCGAAATTTTTCGAAAATAAAACAAAGCCGGGTTTGCCACACCATTTATAACTCAAGAACGGCTGGACCGATTTTAAAACGTCTCCGCTCCGAATAGCAGAATATATGAAATATATTTAAATGGTCCAAAAGTCAAACGGTTCCTATCGAAAAACATACCGGTTACAATGCATATCATTTTTTTTTTTTCGATAATCCGGTAAAAGTTATAATGTACAGCGAACTTACAAAAAAGACGTTTTCGGGAAAATCGATTTATAAAAATTTTTCAGTACGCGCAGAATCCGAAATAAACCATCAATAAAAGAACCTTAATCGAACGACTACTTTTTTGGATGTAAGGCTGATAAGGTAAATTGGAGAAGAAAATCTATGGAAAAATATTTACATATTTTCTTTATGAAAACAAAATTTTTCGAAAATAAAACAAAGCCGGGTTTGCCACACCATTTATAACTCAAGAACGGCTGGACCGATTTTAAAAACGTTCTCCGCTCGAATAGCAGAATACCCATTGAAATATATTTAAATGGTCCAAAGATCAAACGGGTTCCTATGGAAATACATCACCTTTACAATGCATATCATTTTTTTTGTTTTCGATAATCCGGTAAAAAGTTATAATGTACACGAACTTCAAAAAAGACGTTTTTCAGGAAAAATCGATATAAAGGGTTTTCATACATGAAAATCCGAAATCAAATGACCACCACGGCTGACTTGGCAATGTTTTCGGTCGATCGCACCGGACGAGTACGTACGTACACCAACATTCCAGTTTAACGAACTCGCTTCACGAATTGATTCACAAATTCTTTTTTTTGTTAAATGTTTTTTTTTTAAATTTCGCACAGTTTGAGTCGAGGACTCACCAATTGGAAATATGTTTTTGACGAAAAGTAAACTTTCTCGCAAATTGTGTTTTGTGGGCACATATTTGCTAATAACTAAAACTATGTTGAACCGACACATACTAAAAAGCCTGATGATAAGGCTTCAAAATGGATGGTTGCAACGTTGTCCAATTCGATTTAATACTAGTGACGGCATATTTTAAAAATCATTTAAAACATTTTGGTACTGATAATAAAAGACGTCTTAAATAATTTTTTTTTCAATTTAAACCCATTGCCGATTTCAAAGATACAACCAGATAAACTGCTTTCTCTTTCAAATTGCTTACAAGAGGTGTAAATTGCATCAGTCCTCCGTTCAAATTGCTTGCTCCGTAACTTATAAAATAACTAAATAATGTCTCTGCCTACATTGAGAGTTCAAAATTAAGGGGAAATTGGATCTTTCGACCCACAGCGGAACCATCAAATCTTAAAATAGTTGATTTTGCCTTTCAATTAAATTCTCTATAAGAAGAAGTAGCAACATAAATTTTATTCATACAAAGCAGGTACTCTATGGGATCACGAAAAAAAAAGATTTTAAAAAATTGCTAACTGTATATAATTCCTTAACGAGTGCCCAACGAACACGAACACATCAAACAACTCCAAAAAAAAAAATATTTATTTTAAAACCCAATCCGTTGAGCTCGAAATTTTAGCAAAGGATCCACAAAGATCTCTGTTAGGTACTATATATTTTACAGTCTACGGCAATAATCTCCCGCTACTTAAAACAACATTCTTATTTAATACTTATTGTTTTTCCTTTATTTTTGCAGCTCAAACAACGCACACGTTCATTCATCTTGGAGCATTTGGTGGAGCGTGAGAAACTTAATACAATTGTGGTGAATTTGTATCCGGGCAACAAAGGTTACTCACTGGCGTTGCGCTATGATGAGCATTTAATGCTGAATCCGCTAACAAACGAATGGACATTAATGGAGGATGA
This sequence comes from Lordiphosa stackelbergi, assembly GCA_018904235.1. NCBI lineage: Eukaryota > Metazoa > Arthropoda > Insecta > Diptera > Drosophilidae > Lordiphosa > Lordiphosa stackelbergi. The sequence continues at coordinate 91,576 of JAEIFU010000145.1, forward strand.
AGGTTCGGGTAGTCACAAAAGTCGCAGTAAATCGGCCACAGAAGAAAGTCACTCCAAAGATATCTCCAGCTCCTCATCCACCAGCACCCCCTCCTCCTCTTATGGTCTAGTGGAAGTATTGCGTTGGCCCTATGAAAATGATTTGCTCCTTCAGTGCATGGATCGTGAAATGCTACCCGAATTCCTAATGGATTTGCTTAATGCTGAGACTATAAGCCTTTCCGATGGGGGTGAGGGTACGAGGGTGTATGCCAAACCGAGTGTATTCTATGCTGGGTGCGTTATCGTCCAAATTCGTGACTTTCGTCAGACATTTGCCACCTCAACGAATATCTGTGATATGAAGCATATACTGCTAAGACCCACAAACGCCACCATTTTTGCCGAAGTGCAACAAATGGGCAGCCAAATGACGACCGAGGATAAGCTAATCCTTGAGAGTCAATTGGTGCTGGCCACGGCAGAGCCGTTGTGCCTAGAGCCAGATCCTCGTATCGGCAGGCAGGCCATTAATGCTCAACATCAGAGGCAGCTCTTCAACTCGCACGAGTTGCGGCGTCAAATGAAGAAGTTTACCCAGGTTGCGATTAATCGTAAACGTAAATTGGATCAATTTACCCATCATCATGGTTTGGAATTGTGTGATTACTTAGCCCGATTAAGGCAAAGACCCAGAACGGCGAGCAGCAGTGGTGGCGGTGCAGGAGGCGGCGGCAGCACCACGCCAGCGACAGCGCCCTCCAATAATCCTTTAGTGGGTGCCATGCTCTCCTCGTTTACCTCAAAGGTCCCACGAAGACCACATGAAGTCATCAGACCCATACGTCCCCCTTGCCTAGAATATCCCGCTAATCTTAAGGTACCCGAACATGTCATCAGTGTGGAAAAGTATGCCAAAACGTTTGAGCCACTGAATGAGTTCAGTGAGGCCTGTAAAGATGGCTGTCAACCTAATTGTCGGCACAATTTTCAACCCCAGCTCATTGAGGAATATGTACTGGAAACGGAAAGGGAAGCCAATGAGGGTCGTCGGGCTTTATATCACATTAAACTATCCATCTATCAGCGTCCCTCGGATGCTGAATATCTAGGGGAATTGTATGTGGATCGGGATTATCGTGAGGGTGAACGTAATGGTGAATCTTGTCGCTTTGCCTTGGGCACTCGGGTTCATGCCAATCGTTATATACAACAATTTCGTGAGATTTTCACTGAAGAGGGACGCAAAGCGGTTAAAATAACACATTTGATACCAGGACATGTGCCAATTGTGACCCATACGGGGCTTACCAATGAGCAGAGATTGTTAATGCAGCAGCAGCAGCAACAGCGGCAGGCTCAACTGCAACAGCAGCAGCAACAACAGCAGCAACAACAACAGCAGCAGCAACAACAGCAGCAGCAGCAACAACATATTGTAGTAGTTAATCAACCTCAGCAGCAGCAACAGCAACCACAACAATTGCCTGCCACCGTTCACCATGTGGCTCTACCTCGTCAGCAACTAGCTCCAAAAACTCTACAGCTAACAGGAACAAATGTCATCAATCTGCAACAAAACTTTCGCCCGCAGCAACAACCACAACAAACCTACACAGTTGAAGCAGTCCCTCAGCAACAACAACAGCAGCAGCAAACACAGCAGATTATTGTTCCTCAACAGCAACTGCAACAAAACAATACAACAACCACCACCACAACCACTCATCAAGTCAGTCTCAGCAATGGTTCCTTAGTGCTGGTTCAACAACAACAGCAGCCCACACAACAACAACAGCAGCAGCAACAACAACAGTTGACCCAAGTCCTACAACATTCAGGCATCACCATACAACCAGCAACCACTATACAACAACAGCAAATGAAGGGTAACACGGCCATAGGTAACGCCAATTCAGCATTGCGTGCCCAGCTCAACTCCAATGTGCCAATTCTGGTAAGCTCCTAATGCCTATTCAAATCATCCGACATCAGTCATTCCATTCATAACATTTGGGCAAACAAATTTTTGATGAATTTAGCGGAGGATATAAACTCCAAAGAAAATGAGGGTTCGGGTTTAGATCCCGGACCGGTTTGTGAAGCACAATCTTATTCTAGGAAAAAATTAAATTTAATTCTTTAAATTTTTCGAATTGTTTCGCAAACTAAGGTTGGAAAAAAGGTACTTTCTAAAAGCAAAATGTCAAATACAGGGTGTCCGGAAATTTTCTAGTATGCGATTGAGTTACATGCCATGAGTTATATTTTTCATTTTCCCAGGGAATCTAACCGAATCGCGCGTAGGTACAAACAAGGTAAATTTAACACAATGCTGCAGACCGTGCGGAACCCTTAGAACCGGTACGGTTCATGTGTGCTGGGTCCGACGAACCGGACCATGAAACGAACGCCTAATATTTTCGAACGATTCGGTTCACAATGTTAAGAAGTTTTTCCAACGGCACATACAGGGAAATATAGAAATTCATTGTAATCTGACTGCTATCGTTCAATAAGTCGGTATTTACAAGACGAAGCAAACTCTTCATGAAGTTCTCATAGTAGGCTTTAAAATCAAGGGAATTCTACTAGATTTGTTGAACAAAATGTATAGAATCTCACTTGTATGTCTCGCCTATTAAGAAAACTTCATGAAGATACTATTACCGTCGATAATGGTGCGAATATGGTTGGAGCATGAGAACTTTAAAATGACAACTTAAAAGCATAAAAGAAATGCAACTATGTAATATGCAATGTTCATAAAGGTTTCTCATCTGAATCAAAAGCATTTCTTGTTTAGTAAACGATTTTTTTAAGGAAGTTCAGTATTGTGTTTTTCGCTGGCCAATTTTCTAAAATTGTGATGGTAAATACTGTGAGTTGTGTTGGCTGTCATTCCTCATCCAAAATAAAACTTCATTTTACTTCAGTTTGACAGTAGATTTCGCACACTTTGTAAATTGCATATAAAAAAAACCTGTTCTAGACTGTGTGACGCGGTGGAACTCAACCTACAAAGAGTGCGAAAGTGTTAGCATTTTTAAAATAGCTCAAAGGTCAATAGTTAAGGAGGACATAAAAAATATATAACGAGCCTTTTCAACACTTACGTATGATATTTCTGATCAAAGAGCTGTTGTAGATGGACAGCTCCTATAAGATATAAAGCTTATTAACGTAAATTAAGCAGTTCTCAAAAGTTGTAAATGTCAGCTAATAACAAAAAAAAATTATTTTTTCGACGTAAGAATCGCATTTCTACGAAGAAAATAAGATATCGATGAACAAAATCTTTTAAAAATACAGCAGCTGTAAGTAATTGAAAGCAGAAGAATGTTTGTTTACCGCAGCTCACATTTTAAAAAATGTCAACAAATACAAAAAAGTGAGTCTGTGACGTCACAATGGATTTTTTTTTGTCACGCGACCCATTTTTTCTATTTATTGTATGATGAATCATGCTCGTGTGGTTCCTTAGATCAAGACAACTCATATGAGTCGACCCAAAAAATATCCAGAGAAAGAAAGTCGGTTGTGGGGACGACCGAAACTGAGATGAGAAAGCCAGGTGCTACAAAGGCAAGACATAGCCGAGCATGTTGTGATTAGCTGAAGCCTCCTTGAGCAAAACAGAAGTGATAATCCAAATTATAGAATTCATGTTTGGGGATTATATAATATGTTCTCTTGAGTCCATTGTATTCCTATGTGTCAAGGCATATTTAACTGCTTCTGCTATAACAATTTGCCGAATTTCATCACTTTGCCGACCATCAAAGTAATTTTTCAAGATTATTAAAACACCGCAAGTAAAACTGATGCAGTAATAGCAGTTTTCGCTTCTGCAGAAAGTTGAAAAATATTTGAAAAGCGCTCATTGACTTTCTCTAGAATACCAATCGCAACACTCCTTAAGCTTTAGATCTCAGTGGAATCAGAGTTTCTCTTTAACTTTACTTGCAGGGGGGTAGTCAATACCGGAATGAGACATCCATAATATAAATTGTTCTCTTTCTGAAGAAAGTCTACTGTTGTTGCTTTTAGAGTCATCAAAATGCGGTATTCTTCCATATATTTAATACCTATATATCCAAAATTTAATTAAATGATTGATATTATTAGCTTGGGTTTCGTTACCTTGATCAGCAAACAATTAAATTTTGTTTTTACCAAACTTGATCAGTAAAAAAATCATAATTTTCAGCTACAAACCGGAGATTAAAACCGTAACAGGAACCGTAACCCTTAACCGCTAAAAACACTTCAAAACTTGTAACCGAAACCGTAACCGAACAAATTTTTATATTCTTGCACAGTGGCCGGAATGTTCAAAATTTTGGCATAAACTAGACCGACCCAGTTAGAGGGCTGTAACTTGGAACATTTAATAGTAATGGCATAAATAAGAAACGAGCAAAATTTTGGATCGGTCCGACCACGCCCACTAGTACCGCCCATACAACTCTGTCCCTATGAGCGCACAGATCTCAGATATGCTAAAAGATAGAGGTTTGACATGTAAGAGACATAAACTTCTTATACTCACAGGCAGATTAAATATATTTTCAATTTTTGCCACGCCCCCTCCCGCCCCCGCAATTTTGAAGAAACGTCATATCTCCCACAATTTTGAAGATATATGGTTCGAACCTTTTAGACATTTTTAGTAATCAACATTACTTATCAATCTGCCAAAGGAATGGTAAAGAGCGGACAATCGATAGTAAAGTTATAAGCAAAAGAAATTTCGATGTCGCAGCGCTGCAGCTCCGTTGCGTTCTGGTGTTGCTGCAGCAGCAAAATACACTCTAAGCATTCTCCTTCGCAGGTACAGAGTAGATTACAGTCGGGATTGCTCGATTTTCTTAATTTCTTTTTTGCAAATTTAGCCAAAAATAATCAAATACACTGTTCCCGTCTGCAACAATATCAAATATTTCGAAAACGAGCAAAAACGAGCAAACTGTATTAATTACACCAAGTCATACACATTTAAATGGACACAATTGCATCTTTAGTTGCGAGAAGCAACGAGGAGCTGCCCACTTTTACTCCACGGAACAAGTGACATTTAGGTTAGATTCGCCTAAAAAATACCTCAGCAACGTCACATACAAACAAAGTCACAACATAAACAAGTAAGAGTGTTGCGGTCGAGTGCCCCGACAGCAAAATACCCTGTTCCAAGTAATGTGGTTCCTATAGCTTTGAACTCCTTTTATTTTAAAATTTATTTAAATAAATGGGGAGGCGCACTTGCATATCTTGGGTGTTTTTGCTGTAGTGGTATTCAGAATAGACAGATATTGGGCCTTACTGAATATATATAATATTAAGTCACTAGGTTCAAGATAAAAAATTGTAGCTCTGACAGTTTTTCGCGGTTAGAAGAAGGAGGAGGAGGAATTTGGCAAATCTGGAGCAAACTTGATCTGGGTACAGTATACACCTACATACATGCAAAAATTTGTGGCTCTTCCTCATATAGTCTCTGAGATCAACGCGTTCATACAGAGAGAGGAGAGGAAGATGGAGGAGGTGGAATTTTCCACATTTGAAACCAACTCGATGTGGGTACAGTATACACCTACATACATGCCAAAAATTGTGACTCTATCTGTTACAGTCTCTGAGATCGACGCGTTCATACAGACAGACAAGATATCGACTCGGTTATGTGATCAAGAAATATATACTTTATGGGGTCGGTTTTTTTTTTATCCCCTTTTTCCATTTTTATGGGAACAGGATAGAAAAAGCACCCCCATCTTTCATTTTTCACTATTTTTTAACGAAACACTCACATAACTAATTTAAATCGTCTTCTTTCTGTATTGTTTAGTATCTCTTTGGTTTATATAGTATATATGCGTCGGTTGAATTTTATAATTTTTCGCCCTCCCACCTTTGTTTTCATATTTCGTTTATTAGAAATAGGTTTGAAAAGTTTTAACTTTTTTTACCGCTCCCACCCCCGTAGTCTTTTTCCTTTCCAAATCATTATAAGTTTTTATTTTCCGGTTTACACGAAATAGCTCATAAAAAAAGTCTTTCCTTCCTTGTCGATCATAATACTACAAATTTTGTCAGGATTTAAAGGTAGATAGCTGCCTCGATCGGTCCATGTAGTTTTATAAGAAAACTTGATGAAGCCATATTCAAACGGCACTATATCATGCTCAGGTATATAAACTTCGGTACAGCCCTCATTTTTAATTTTGAAAGAACAGGTCGTGCCGTGGCACCGGAGCAATAAAATTTTGATTGAAAAAAAAATTATTTTCAGGGCCGTGCCAAAACTCCGGGAGGCACAAAAAATGTTTTGAACCAGCAATTACAGTTCATGGTTCTATACTCTTTCAGAGGAATTAAGCTTTTTTCCAATTTTCCAACATTTACTTTTTGACTTTATGACAAAATTTTGGCAATTCCGGCCAGTGTGCCTTGGAGGGTATATTGAAATTGTCCGGATATTTGTAACGCACAGAGGAAGCATCTCCGACCACTTAAAGTAGATATATTCTTGATCAGCATGACGAGCTGAGTTGATATAGCCATGTCCGTCTGACCGTCTGTTTTTATGCTATCTCCTCCGTCAGTTTTAAAGCTATTTCAACCAAACTTTGCACGAAGTCTTTTGGTACAAATACGCTGCATTTGTCGAAACCGGCCGAATCGGATGACTATTATACCCTGTTCTCATTATAAATGGGAAAAAGGGGATCTTTCTCTCTGTATAAACGCGTGGATCTCACAGAATATAAGAGGTGGAGCCACGTATGTACGTGTATACCGTACCCACATCGAGTTGGTTTCAGATTTGGAAATTCCTCCTCCTTCATCTTTCAGCAGCGAAAAACTGCCTCTGTCTCTGTATGAACGCGTTGATCTCAGAGACTATAAGAGGAAGAGACACAAATTTTTATACCCGTTACTCGTAGAGTAAAAAGGGTTTACTAAAGTCGTGCAAATGTATGTAACAGGCAGAAGGAATCATTTCCGACCATATAAAGTATATATATTCTTGATCAGCAACAACAGCCGAGACGATATAGACTATTCCGTCTGTCCGTCTGTCTGTATGAACACCTAGATCTCAGAGATGGTAAGAGATAGAGGTTTCACATGTTTGGGACAAATGCTTCTTTTATCTGCACGCAGATCAAGTTTGTTTCAAATTTTGGCCACGCCCACTCCCGCCCCCGCAATTTGGAAAAAAACGTTATATCTCCTACAGTTTTAAATATAGACAATTCTAGAGATAGTTAGTAATTATCAAAACCCCCTCGAAACGACCCCTCCCACCCTAAAAAGATTGCATACGGTTTTCGGATAGTACACTAAGGAACGCAGGAACACTGTTAAACATGTTTTTTCATGAGTAACGGGTATATCGAAGTCGGTTAGAGCCGACTTTAACTTACGCTCTCGTTTCATGTATGTAGGTGTATACTGTACCCAGATCAAGTTTACTCCAGACTTGGCGAATTCCTCCTCCTCCTTCTTCTAACCGCGAAAATCTGTCAGAGCTACAATTTTTAAGCTTGAACCTAGTGACTTAATATATATTCAGTAAGGCCCAATATCTGTCTATTCTGTATACCACTATAAGATCCGAGCAAAAACACCGAAGATATGCAAGTGCGCCTCCCCATTTATTCAATTTTAAAATTAAAGGGGTTCAAAGCTATAGGAACCACATTACTTGGACCAGGGTATTTTGCTGTCGGGGCACTCGACCGCAACACTCTTACTTGTTAATAATATGGCTTGGCAGAGGACACATATTGGAACGAGTAGGAAAAAATGAATCAATATTTTCATTATTGTTATTATTTTTATTCAAAAATCGTAATCAGGAATTGTTTTTCATTATATGAAAAAATGTGTTTATGCTAATGAAAAGTAATTAATAATTATTATACGGATAAATATTATATTATATTATACTTATATTCTAATACAAAGTTTTTTTCTGTCTTCAGAAAATAGCTTTTACACATCCGGTCACCTTCACCAGCTATTGGCGCCAGCTGTGAAGTAACTAGCCATGAAAAAGCAAATTCTCAAACTTGGCCGTATTCAATAAATGAATAATTACAATTAACACAACATAATTATGTGAGCTATGAGTAGGAAGTTGATAGATAGTTCAAATCAAAAACAAAGTCAGTGATTCAATTCATGCAGGGCTCTAGTACTTATATATAGATTTTTTTTAGCAATACCTAATTTATATCAAGGGTTATCAAAGGGTTTTCACTAGTTCGGTTTGCAGTTTGGTTGACGATAAGACAATTCGATTTAGCACTGTATATGGCTTGCTTAAGAAACAGTTTACACCCCCAATAAAAATAAATTTAAATTAAAGTCTATCGGTTTCATTTCCGTTCCGATTTGCAGACTTGTTCTTATTAGTAGGTTCATTTAATTCAAATTTCCTCTATTCCCGCAGCAATCACAGCTAAAGGCTCAGCAACAACAGCAGCAACAATTGCAATTGCAGAAGCAACAACAACAGCAGCAACAACAAACTACTGCCAACAGTAATAACAACAATAATAATAATAATAACAATATCAATAATAATACAGCCATGCATCCAAATCCTGCTATCAATGCCATAGTTAACAGCATAATGAACTCGGCCAATCAGTACCAGCAACAACAGCAGCAGCAACAACAACATCAGCAACAACAACAGCACTGTAAGCCGCATGCTATACCTAAAAAAGATTAAAAAGTTAGTAAATCAATTTGTCTTTTTTCCAACTCTTTCAGCTGTACAATCCACGCCCAACAACAGCAACAACAATAATGGCAACAACATCATTGGTCCACCCTCCACCACCGCCACGCTCAAAAGCTCCAGTAATGCCTCAATCTTAAACCTGCTCAACAGTGCTCCAGCTGCCATGACTAGTACCCCGGTGGCAAGTGGCACCTTCACTGCCACGACGGGTCAGCCGCAACAACAACAGCAGCAGCAGCAGCAAACGTTGACTCTGGTACAGCATCAACCACAATCAGCTCCAGCAACAGCAGATGCTGCCACAGCCACATATGTGCAGACAACGCGCGGCACACCTACTTTGGTGACTGCTCAGCGTAAGCAGCAGCCCAGCGAAGTATTGCAGAATCTGCTCAACGCCAATCGGAAGATTGGTGGAGGCGGCACAACTACATTTCGCACCAATTCTGCCGGTAATTTAATAGCTGTAAACTTGAATCAGGCCGGTCAAGCTCAAGCCCTCGAAGGCGGGCAGACAGTGAGAGTTTCCATGTCAGCTTTGGCCTCACAGTTGGCTTCGCCGCCAGCTGTGATGACGAATCCCACAACCAGTTACACAGTGATATCTTCAGGGAGTAGTGGAACAGCTGCCTGGATTCAAAGTCCCACCGGGCCAGTACAGCAAAGGATTCTAAGCTCTTTAAGAAGGGACAGCACCACAGCTCCCCCAAATGCCATAGTGGTGGGAATGGCTGCGCCTTCTCCGGGAAGTGATTCAAATGCCTCGAATGCAAGTGGATTTGCTGTGCCCAGCAACGTAGCAAGTAGCGGCGGAGGAGGAGGAACTACAAGTGGCGGAGCGCTTTCTGCTTTGCTGACCAATGCGGCCACTCCTTCGCCCTCCGGTTCGGATCATTCACAGTCGTCACAAACGCATCAGAATCAAGCCCTGCTCGAGCGACTCTCCAACGTGACCTCCAATGTTTCGGCAGTGGCCATGCCTCATATGTCGCCCCAACAGCCGCAACAGTTTATAACCAAAACATTGGTCCATTCACCTGCCACCTCGTCCATACATTCGCCCATGTCTAGTCCCCATCCGCAGCCTTCGGCTTCGCCCCAACAGCATCAACAACAGCAGCAGCAACAAACCACCGCTACACTCAATTTGCAAGGCATCAATCTCTCCCAGCTGCAGGGAGCCATGGCCAATTTTGCTGGCCTGCAGAATGTGCAAGTCCAGATTCCGGGCTTTACTCAACCCATTTCCCTGCAATTCTCCCAGCAACAGCAGCAGCAACAACAACAACAACAGCAGCCGGGAGCAGCAGGTGGAGGTGGTGCCACCACCCAGGGTCAACAGAGAAGTGTTCTGGTGTCTGTTCCTGGTACGCAGCTTCCAACAATACAACAACAACTACAGCAACATGCCCCACCCACGGGAACTATCGTTAGTTTACCCTCGTCCGTGGCGGGCACCCAAACGGTGGTTATTACCAATAATGCAGCCGGTGGCGGTGTTGTTGGAAGCGGTAATGGGCAATCGGGCAATCCTAGTGGCGGAACTGGAGGAGGAGCCACAACTGCCATGCTTACGTTACCCATTGGTAAGTGCTTAAGCTAAAAATGATCAATTAGTCAGAGATGGGAGGAAGCGTGTCTTTGCATGAGACGATAACAAACAGTTGATGAGTGGAAAATTAAGTTCATGATGTTAAGGCATAGTTCAAAACATTGAACTGCTCTCATAACATTTTACAGGATATTAATACGCTCCAAAATTATCGGCCACACAGTCTAATTCGTCTAGACTGACCGTGACGAACAAACTTATGTGGAACTATCTTAGTGTTTTTACAAAATACGAAAGAATTTAAAGGGAAGCAAACGATTTGGAGAGGGGGAGAAGCATAGTATATAATTTTATTTCCGATTTAACGACTCGTGTTCTTGCACTCTTCCTCCGTCCATCTCTAAACGGAAAATCCCACTTGCACTTGCCTCCAATTTTCGTAATGGATGCTTTGCAACTGAACACCTCGGCCTAGACGATGTGAATTTATTACTTCGGATTGACTTGTTGCGATCTTGATTTATATATTTACTTGCATTTTAATTATAATTATTTTTAACTCTTATTTGAACACGCTTAATTTTGTTCTCTTCTGTTTCTGTTTCGTTTCTCGTTTACAACAAAAAAAACCGACAACAACAACAACACAAACCCGTTAACAACTCGTTTCGATTACCTCCTCATGCAACTTAACTAAAAACAACCCAAAAACTATGATTTCTATGTGTCTTGTGTGTTTTCTAACCCAAAATCCTTAAAAACCCAAATGCCATATATTCAGTTTGAGATTCGAGTATTCATCAATAACCACAAAGTTCAAACAAAATTTAGTTAGCATCGCCTTTCTCTCTCTCTATCTGTTGACCATCATGCCACATTACAACCTCTAAAAAAGAAAAACAAAATCAAAAAACAAATCAAAAATCTCCCCGCACACCCACGTTCTGCTCTTTGCTTACAGCTCAAATAGTCGGTGCCGGTGTACAGAAACTAAATCCTCAAACAATACGTACCTCAAGTGTTGGTGGTGGTGTAGGTGTCGTTCAGGCGCAGTCACATCCCCAGCAAGCACAGCAGGCCCAAGGGCAGCAGCAGCAGGTGACCACGGTCCAGACGCAGGCTGGGAATCAAACGACAGCGGCCATCCAGCTGGTGGGCACGATTCAACCACGAGCACGCAATGTGCAAGTGGTAGGAACGAAGCAGTTGGCGACCAATCGACAGCTATTGACTGCTCAGCGACAAATTGGAGGATCCACGTTGAAAATAGCCACCACGCCGATGAATGGTGAGTTTTTGGAAAGTAAATTAAATTGGAGACTTAGAACGAAGAAAGTAAGACGGGAAGAAAAGAAGAAACAATGTAAATCAATTTGATAGAAACATGAAACAAGGAAAAACCAAAGATTTCGACCTGGTTGAGAAATTAAGAAACCCTCTAAAATTAAGACAATCGTCTAAAGGCATACCAAAATGGGGAATAGGAATAGAGAAATACAAATAAAACGACAACAGGGAGAAAATTCAAAAAGAGAAGAAATAAAGAGATTACAGAAAATGTAAATGAAGAATGGGAAGAAATGGGGAATCCAAAATAGAGGAAAGCTTGCAGTTTATTTTAAATTTTCTCAACGCCCCCTGCCTTTACCGCTATTTGCTTTGTAGTTAGATGGTTAGTACCTTTTTTTTTTGATGGTTGAAAGGATGGGTAAAGATCGAATGGAATGAAAAATTTGAATGTAAATTTCATCCATTAACTCTAAATTGTCTGCGTTGGACACAACGGTGGTTTTCCACACAATGCATGTAAGTGCTTCCCACCGGATGACCCCTTCAAGTGGTGTCTCGTCTATCCTGATCAGTGCTCAGACCGGCAGCTGTTTGGAAAAAGTTGCTAAAAATTATAAGAAAATTGCCAAAAAAAATTGCTAAAACATTAAAATTTTCGTTGTCAACATATACGTATATGTGCATTTCCATTCTATCGAACGGGACCATCAAACACATTTAAAGTCTAAATCAAAGACTAAGCAGGATTAACTTATAACTATTAATACGCCCCATTATTGGTGCTGAGGCTGATTTTGGGCAATGTTTCGTTTTCACGATAATTGCATTCGAATGTGACAAAAAGTGGACCTTTTTTTGGAAATGCCCATATGTAGGTATTTTTAGAAAAAAAATTTAAATACTTTTATTTAAACGGAACGTGATTTTATATATATATATGTATATATCATATGTGTGTATTTTAAGAATTTTATATTTTTATCTCCAAAAAGCTTACCAAGAATTTTTGTCACACTAATGTTAATGGACTCGTCCAAAAAAAGACTAAAAGCAGCGAGTCTGATGTCGGTGCGTAAGTCGTCCATGAAATGCATTGCAAGTCATTTTTAATAATGTACTTGTCGTTCTGCCTAATTTAATATTTGCAGCAGCTTAGCAAGCTAACAACAGCTCCACACACAACTTTGACAAATGATCACTTGTCGCAACAAAGAAAATCTAACATGGAAGCACACTTTAAAATCCTCTCTTTATTGAGTGTTGTTAACTCCATCCTGACAAAGAGAACATTCATTGTGACAACTCAAAATACTAGTCAAAGTTTTTGTCGACATAGGAAAACAAGTTGGTTAGAGGGAGACGGACATAGTCACAAAAATTACTCAGAGAGCCAAAATGACTGCAAACAGCTGACTAATATCTGAGTGAAATGAAGACCACAAAAATGTGCTTCCATGTTAGATTTTCTTTGGTCGCAATCGCCGTGTGTTTGGCAATGTGTAGGCATAGTGCAGCTTCCTGCTTCTCCGTTTTTGTTGACTTTCGAACGAAAGCGTTGCGCCAATTGCGGATTGCAATACGCACAATATGCTCTCGTTGGATTAGTGGAATCCCTGCTATCATTTTTAGAACTCCTCATCTTGCAGCCAGGCATCACTAAAATTTTGCTTATAAACTTTTGGCATCTTAACCCAATCACAAAACACATCAAAATAGTGAGCAAACTCTTTCAAGCACTAAAAGTTCCGATTTGCTTGTGAACCACTATTAATCGTAATTTGTGACGTCAATTGTAAAAAGGTAAAAAAGGCAAAAATGCTGAAGAATAGTAACAAATAAATCGTTTTGTACTAAAGTTGCTAAAATTGTGGACTAAAAAATAGCATTTTTAAATAAAAAGTTGCAAATTTTTTTAAAAGTTGCTAGATCTAGCAACTAAATTGCTAAAGTGGCAGCACTGCGCTAATATGATCTCAACTTGTTAAAAAATGTATTGTATGTATGTATAGCATGTTAAAATATTTTCTACCTACAGTTTTAAATTGGCAACCTTTTTGCTGATAAATAACAGAATTTTCGAAAAACCGTCCAAGAATAATTTTTTTCTTAATTCATGGATAATAACAAGTAAAACGCGTAATGTTTTGCTCTTAAAGCTTAAAAAAAAATTAAATTAGCAGATATTTTGGTGAAAAATTGAGTATATAATAAACAATGACAAAAAAAAGTGATTTAAAAAAAAAACACTTTTGGGGCCGTTTTAGAGAAGGTAGAAGTGTTCAGATTGTGAAACCTTGTTCAGAAGAGATATTTGGTATCTCAAAAGCTTCACTTTTGCAAAAGAAAGTATGCAAAAAATTCTGATTTTTAAGAAATACTCCCGAAAAACATGAATTTTTTAGAAACCTTTGTAAGAAGAATTTATTCTGCGGACTGTCAGCTACAACTTTGCCAAAGACAGTTTGCAGCTATCACTAAAACTAAATGAGCTGTTTGCCCAAAACAAATGACACCTTTTTTTTGTTGTCACACCCAATTTCAAAAGCTTTGAGGGTCCATAACAAAAAAAGTGCTCCAATCTAGCCAAAAGCTGGTAGGGATTTACTCAGCTCGGGTAGCACTACCGATTCCGTATAGTGTAGTTTGGTAGTTTTTTTGACTGTTGCCGACGTTCTCGAAAAATTTTTTGCCACCATGGGCCTATGGCTTCAACCGGAATACAACACCAACCGCAGCAACAACAACAAAAAATTATCAAATAAAAAATATTGTGTAATTTAATTTTGGTAAACATTAAGAAAATAACCCCTGAAGGTATACAGAACAGTGAAGAGATACACTTTAGACAGTAAAACAGAAAAGAAATGATAATTTCAATAAGAGGTAGGAAAAAAACGAAGCAATATAAATTGGAAATCGTAAAACTAATTTCAAAAATTTTGCATTTGAATTACTTCCAGCTGCCAATGTGGTGACTAGCAGCGCTAATCTGAGTTCTGCACCCATTGTGATGTCTACCCAAAAGCTTCAACTGAAAACGGTTAAGGCTCCTACGCAACAGCCGCCACAACCGCAGCAACAACAGCAGCCCCAACTCCAACAGCCGCAACATCGAATACTCAACCAGCAGAGCACCGCCACAGCTTCATCCCAGACACTGCCCAGTCCCAGTCAGGTGCAGCAAGTGCAGCAGCAGCAACAACTGCAGCACATACAAATTGCAGCTGGACGAGCTGGAACTACTACAGGTGCTACCATTAGCCAGAGGACACTAACAGCTTTGGCGGCGGCCAAGCAGCAACAACAGCAGCAGCAGCAGCAACAACAACAGGCAGCAGTCAATCGAAGGCGCTCCACCACCGATGCCACTAAATAGAGGCAACCGCTCTTCCTCCTCCTATCCCCTCCCTCTTCAAAAAAATTGTATTGAATCGTGCGATTGATGCAGGCGCAACACAAATCGAAATTAACATTTTATTTTTGAGTGGAGATTGAGGAGTTTGCAGAGCAACCAACTAAGAAAAACAATTAATAAGGCTACGCGTTGTGTATTTTGCATGATATTATAGTATATATGGTTACAGACAACAACACTTAACTAGCACTACTATCGTACATTGTATACCCATATATATCTATATAAAAAGTATATATATATAAAAGTATATATATGCATATATGTTTTTGATGTGTAATCGTAAGAGTATGCAAAACTGGTTTAGTAACTGCAACTGCGCTTGTGTTAATTGTATATCCCACACCCCTTACTCCCTCTCCCTTTCAAAATTGAAAGCTCTTTAATAATATTTATCTAGTTTGTATATATCTTATATATAATGAAATTGTTTAAATACCTAATCTATCAAAACTCCAATTTGTTAAGCCCCCCCTAAAGACTAGCCATGTAAGAGAAGGAAAACGAAAAGAAAACAAAAAACAAAGCAATAATAAGGAGAAAAAACGTAAATTAATTGTAAAGAAATTCTAATTATTATAATTACATTTAGTTACAAAAGCAAAACATAAAAATAATATGAACAGATTTAAAAGGTTCATATTATCGATATATACATACAATTATTGTACTATTATTAATTATTATTGCTAATTATTTAATCAATTGCTTAAGTTTACACAAAAAAAAAACAAATTTTAGTTTGTAACCAACAAAAACAAAAAAAAAAACAAAGTCGTAGCCTCAACCAATTTAGTACTTCCAATTGCAGAAAAAACATTAAAAAAAAATCCACAAAAAAAGAAAAGTCAAATAACAAATTATTTAAACAATTTATTTGTAATAGCTTAATGTAGAAGCAGAAGAAAGATTGTAAAAAAAATTTAAATGCTATGTGAGTTTTCTTTTAAGTTTTGAGATAACTACTATTGAATTCAGGATTGTAAAGTTTCGTGCTCAGAACCTTTTTCTTCATACAAGATATCAGCAATATAAAGGTAACCGTTTTTAAATGTGCTTAGAATAATTTGTCATTAGGGTGATACATAATTGTGAGGCCAAGTCATTTTAAAAAGAATACCCATAGTCATTCCAAACAGTTAGCGTTCGTTTTAAATTTTTCTTAATCTCGGTCTCTAATTTCGTATTGCAATTTGAAAACGGGAAAAAATAGTGTCAATTTGTAAACCTTTTGTTTAAATATTTTATGTGATTGTTTTTTAGATGACAAGGTTAACTCCGTATTTTGGGTCCTAGAAATCGAACTGCATCATTACTCTGAGTTTGAACAATGGCTTTCCACAAATACAAATTTAAAATTTTTTTTACCAATTTTGCCATTTTTTTGATGGTGACTTTGGTTTGGAATGTTTTGGAAACAGGGCAAATGTTTCTCCACTTTTCAAATTTCTTATAATATTTTCTATTGAGTCTGCATGTACTATCCAAACCTAATTTAATATTTATTGGCGCTTATTGCAACTGAAACTGAATTTTTCGAAATATCCACATGTACCACATGTAGTAAAACTGTCTTCAAAGTTGGAAGTTCAAACTGTTTTTAAAGAAGTCATAAGGCTTTCGGAAAAATCAAATAACTCCTCCTCCTGTCTTTTCCATTACATTATTTGAGAGTATTTTCATCGATCAAAGCAGAATTTGCAACAAATCGCATGATTTTGCAACAATTTATACAACCGCACCATCGTTTCCAAACTGATGCTTGTAATAACGCCCACTTCAACTTCAGATGGCTCATAAATCGATTGGGGAAATATTTCCCTCTGTTGGAGCAGAATGTTAGGAAATCAGAATATTGTATAAGTGAGGAGATACTGGTAGCTTAGCAGATTGAACTCTTTAGTAGCCGGTGCTACTTTTATATAATTCGACTAATTTGTTCGCACATGCCTAACAGTTACAAGTACTATGACTTATAGAATCTATTCAAATCATTGGGATGCCGAAATTCATAATTCTCCAGTCTTTTAGAGCAACCTATTAAAATCGGCAGATACACAGGATTGTTTCCATATGTCTAAAACGCTCTACATGTTTGATTCAGTATCGAGTGCTGCATGAACATGAACTCATTTTGAAAACTCAAAAAAAAAAAAAAAAATGAAACTGTTAACCCAAAATATTCAAAGAATCTTCTCTGCTAAATAATTTCCTAAATTAAAACCAACCCCCTTCAAGTTAAAAACCGTGGCAAAAAATGAATAAATAAATTTGATCTGCCTTCCAGTATAAGAAGTATATGTCCCAAAAATGTCAAGCCTCAATCTCCTACCATCTCTGAGATCTTTTCATATAGCGACTCGGCTTATGATGCTAATCAAGAATAAATATACTTTATAGGGTCGGAAATGATTCCTTCTCCCTGTTACATACTTTTGCACAAACAATACAGAGTAACTTTTGCTACAGAGTATAAAATCTTCCATACCAATTTTTGTATGAAACCATTGTAACAACCAACAAAACGTATGCTGCAGTTTGATTCCTAGGAATCGAAATAGGGCGAAATCGGGTTTTTCGATCGCCTTTTTTCTACTTGCAGAGTCAGTTCTTAAATCATTTCGAAATTGTAAGTGATAAAGCTCCCTGCCTGGCCATCAAAATTTGTCGTTTAAGTATACAAAGCGATAGCTTTACCACGTTTTACATTTTCTTCGAAAACGCATAGATTTTTTCCAAACAATGTAATTTACTGCACTCAAAGAGTGAGGAGCTCTGGTCTGAGGTGCGCTCAGAAAGTGGAAATTTTTAAATCGTTCTTAGCCTGTTTAAGGGGTCGGATATAAATTGACCACAATAACTGTTGGAACGCTTTGTTGCCTCTTTAAAGAAAGCTTGTTTAGAAATGGCTTGGCTTAATTTAAAGACATTAAAGAAGTCATCAGGTTGTTATCTCTTTAAGCTCGGAAAACTAAAAATCCATTTGGTGCTTTTTTCTACTTGGTTGTTTTAAAGAGTGGATTTTTGTATAATAAAAATCAGATTTAATAGTCCGAATAAAGCCATACCCTTATTAGGCTTGAAAATCGATACGCTAACCTAACAGGTTTCCTATCGAATATGCCAAATAGAGCCAAACACGGTAAAGAAAAACGCAATCAAAATGTTTGATAGAAGAGACATGATAGGCAGTAGTCTTGATTTTGTTATGTTTCAAATGTGAACAGCTTGTCAAATTCAACAAAGAATTTTGATGAAATTTGTGAAGGCACCTTAACTAAAAATGACGAAATTTTGTAAAATCTTTAATTGAAAAAATTAACTGAACGAGTTTGCTTTATTCAATTCTTTTTAAAATTCGTTTTATCAGGCGTTCGGTAAAGTTAGGTTATACATCAATGGGAAACAATTTGTTTGGTTCTAGAAAATCTAAACAAGCGTTTAACGAAAACTTAAATCATATTTGAGCCCGCAAAGTATACGTAACTTTTTAGAAAATGCTACTTAAATTTCTACAGATCGAAAACTTCGGGGTCTTAATATGATTCAGAGAAGATTTTAACAAAAAACTATTTTACGGTGCGACCGATTGACAGATTTCTCTAAGCATGTTTATCAACCGCCTACTGCAAATATGGCAGCCTGCCAGTTTGTGTGAACGCGCCTTCAAATCAAGATAAACAAATTTAGACCTATGATTTGTACAAACTTTTCCCTTGATTACGTTTTCAATTGCTTACTTAATACAATAGAATTAGGCTGCCGTCACACTGTACGACACATGAGACATAATATACTACGTTTATACACACAAAATTTATTGTGATTAATGCCCTTTTACGTATGCTATACTTCTGAAAATACTTAATTGAGAATAATATTTATTCTTTTTTGGCTAAAAACTAAATTATTTTTTATACCTTTAACTGGTCCGACAATTTTTGTGAATATTCCGTGTGGATTATGTATGATTTTGCCATATCTGACTACAATGTCTACGTATTGATAATTATAAAATGACATAAAGCATACTTTGAAGGTCATTACTCACAATTAATTAGTAATAGTCTAGTAGTCCTGCTTTTCGTTATGTTTTAAATTTGAATAGTTTGTCAAATTCATAGAATTTCATGTGGAATGCAGGTCTACTAGATTATCATGTCTCATGTAACAAACAGTGTGAAGGCAGCCTAGTATACCCCTCAACAAATCAACTGCCAAAACAAAAAACTCCTTACAAAAATAACTCACAAAACAAAGGCCTTTGGTGTCAAAATATTTGTGAGTTATTTTTATATGGAATTTTTGTATTGGCAGTTCCTTTGTTGAGGTGTATACTAAGCATTAAGCTTTTATTTCGAATGTTCTCATATTAGTTTTGCTATAAAACACCTCAGGGAGCTGTGAATTGATTGTTAAAAAACTCATATGAGAGCTGTTATTGCACTTCTCTGTGTTCTCGTATGTGTTGCTCAGATAGTGTAATAGTCAGCCTCAGAAGCTGAAAAATGCTGCTAATGTAAAATCGTACTTGGCCTTGAGCAGCCGGTTTAAAATCGATCAACTTTCGTCTTCTAATCTAGTAGCCGGTTATATTTTTGGCATTTCACATTTAAAAGCAAGAAGTTTTAAATCGAAAAAGAAGCGATTCTACGAAAATCGCTGTAGAGATTTTTGGGACACCCACGTATAAGAGAAATATCCACGCTAAGGTGTAAAAGAGCCAACTCATACGAGAACTCAGATATTCGAAATAATAGCTTAAATAACAAAGGCTGAAGTTTTTTTGCACATATGAGCCGTTCTTGAGCTGCGTTCCGATCAAGATTCCACATCAAAATTCAACAAACCCTCTGATCTCCTTTTCACTCCCACTTTCCTTCGACCGTCTTGATGGCAAGCAACACATTATTTAGGCCTGTTCTCGTTTTCGCCCAAATCAGAACGAAATTGATAAATTTCACAAACCGACTGGATCTTCGGCTTTTCTCTTTTTTTAGAAATCACTGCTCTTGTTAATTCAAATCAATCGGAAACGGGAACAGGCCTGATAGTCGCAATTTTTCGTTAATGGACAAAAGTCGATGCTGTGTATCATCTCAGCCTCTTTAAAAACATTATGCGACCAATTCAAGCATACTTTAATTAGCTTACAACAACTTTTCCCTTAGACGGCAAAGTGTGACTAAAATTGTCCCTAAGAATTTGATAGTGTAATTCCAGCCTGAACAATTGAAGTGACCACAACAGTATATAGGCGGATTTAGATGCAGGACAGTTGCAGATGAAATGTTTGAGTGGTTCCACTATATCTGAAACCTTCCCTATTTATATAACTGTTATATATAAATGTCAACTGTAAATCACTTTATTCTGGATATTCTTTAATTGGCTGTGTCTCTACACCTTAATCAAAATTTATGTTTTTGGTTTCTTTGTGAGCCAGAACACGCTGTTTTCAGCTTTGGATGAGTGCAAATATTTGAAAATACATAAGTTTGGAAAACCACTGTTTTCTTATTCAAAAACCATTTAATTCAATATATATAGGGTTTTTCCATAAGGACGAGTGGATATTGTTATTGAAGAACCCTATATTAAGACCCTACATTAGTCGGGACTTACACGATGAAGTTAAGTAAACTCACTTGTTTCGTTTACCTTCTGAGGTAACTTCACCAAGTTTGCTCCATAGTTTAAATTCCGTTTAAAGAGGAACTTTTAAAGAGTCGAGTTAAAGCAAAGAAGTTTTAAATTTAGTTTCCCAAATCTAATCTACAAAAAAACGCGCTTTAAAATTGAACGCATAACCGCAACCAAAAGATTGTTGTTCTTACAGTTCTGCAGTTTTGGGCTCCAATACGTCCAGCATTGTATATTTTCTAGTCATAGGTCAAGATTTTAAACAATTTTTAATGGGTCCGACGCTAGAAGCTAGAATTTGTAAGGCTTTAGGTACAAAAGATAAATGGGTACAAACCATCACCGAAGAAGTATCATTCTGAAACACGACAAAAGCCATCTAATTGAGCACTTTTTCCAACTTCGGCACTTTTTAATGATGTATCTCAAAACTTAACATTTGAATTCACGTATCGTTAGTTAACCATGCTATGGCTAAACCAATTTGTTTTTTATTTCCAACTATGCCAGTCTTTTTTAATTCTTCATAGCATGACATTCTATTTATTGAAGGGCAAACGATTTTAATTATGTTACAACTTTTTGCTGTAATTGTTTAGCATTGTTTGCTTTTATTGTAAATCAAGAACACTCACACACACACACACAAAAATTAACCTTACCTACAAACCAACCCAAAACACACTCAAGCATAATTTACTCAATGTTAATATTAAAATAATAAATGTGATTTAAGAAAAATAAAACAAAACATTAAAAACATGGTACTACCTAAAATAAAAAATACAAATTAAAAAAATGACAAATGAAAATGGAAAGTTACTCACGAGTGTAAGCAAAGAACTGGCCAAAAACCTGAGTACGAATGTTTATATATAAAAAGAAAACAACAAAAACATTAAAACAAATCGTGTGGTCTGATCAAATGGAAATTGAAACGTAATTCAAAAGATTTATTACATGTAATGCGGAGCAATCTAAGCAGCAGCAGCATAAGAGTATTTATAAACAACAAAAATCGAACTATTAATATTAAATGTGTAATTTCAATTCAATAACTGCTTATCAAAATACCTGACTGTAGAAACTTTTCATTAAACAAAAAAAAAAAAAAACACAAAAAAAAATTACAAAACGAAAAACTGATGACGAAACGAACTCTTGAGAAAAGCTAAATGCAAAACAAAACAAAAATGAAGCGCCGACAAAGTCACAGCAAAAGCTCCGTTAATCAATAAAGTGTGAAATGAAAATTATAAAACAAAAATTGCACCAAGACGTCAATTTCAATTAATGGAAGTTGCAACATGTAAGTTTTTGAGGATGATGTGGACTCGTGGTATGAGCAAGCTTAGCAGTCAACAGCATACTTAAGCTCAAAACTACGAAAGCAATCAGTCAGGTATCGGGGAACTTGTAGCTGAATGGCACAATCTTGTGAAGCACAGCATGGACGGCAAATAATTCAGCGCTATGTTTTATACTTAGCACTCTTTGGCCTAATGTTGTAACCGAAAATTTTGGTTTCGACTTGGCTTGCAGGGTTAATGCTGAGTACAAGAAATATTAAGTCAGTTGGTATTCGTTAAGCAAAAAGCCGGAAAGAACATGAGCGATTACGATTAGTGCACGCGAATGAAATTGTTCATATTTAAGTTAGGAGAGTAGTAGTAGAAGCAGTAGAAGTATATTTTGGCATATTGCAGGCATTGCTTTTTTGCCATGAGCCCAATTTTGATTCTTTCTCTTTTTTTTCTCTCTTACAATTTTACAATTTATCTTAGATGACAATGTAAACGTTATAAAATTCTAATTCTAATTTTCCAAAATACACTGTTCTACAGCGAAAAGTATCCTGAGCATTTTTAACTAATTCCTGTGAGCCTACTCATGCTGATTAAGAGTTGGTATGTCAAAGCCATATCTTAGTTTCCGTTTCCAAGATATATCGCAAAAACTAAATTCCGACTTCTTGCCGTTCTAGAAATTTTGTAGGCCACACTAAGCATTAATTGCTGATTTTATGAAGCTTATAGGATAGTACACATATCAATGCAACTGAGAAAAATCAAACACACCATATAAGTATTGCCAATTGGCCTTCAAAGTCAAATTTTACTTGATTTATAGCAATTTTATCAACCTAAACCGTTTGCTACAAGCCATTCTATTTGTCGGACATTTAGTGGCGCCATATCATCGTATAGTTCAACATATGCACTAATTATAATAATTTTTTGGCAATTTTGTCAGGACCGCAAGCTAAGATACAGCCTGTTATATGCGAAAATCAAGATTTAAATTTTTAGGAGAACTAGATTGCTACCCCAAATGTTTATAGCAGTTTTAAAAAAGGTAACTTGACAAAATAAGAGTTATTTTGAAATTTTTTGAAAAAATTATTTTTAATTTATATTTTTTAATTTTTAAAATAAATTATCAAACAATTTTTATTCATAAAAATTAAAAATAAAATCAAACAATTTTTATTATAAAATAAAATATTAAACTCAAATAACTTTTAAACCAAGCACCCAATTACAATATTTTTACATATATGTGACTTTGGTCACTGATGTATATACATGCTATACGGACCTGAAGCATGTAATAATACAATAAATTTAAAAATTAAAAATAAAAATTAAAATTAATTAAATTTTTATTTTAAAAATTAAAAATAATTTTTTCAAAAAATTTTTAAATAAAATTAAAAAAATTAAAAATAATTCGAAAAAAATTGGATATAGAGATTTATGGCCTTTTAATACTTAAAATAGCCTAAATTTAAAAAATTTTTATAAGCCTAACTTGTTAACATTTGCGATTAATTTTTGAAACAATAACGACTTTCTTCCTTTGGCGCTGCATTTAAATCACAACTGCATAACGGCCCATCTCATTTCCACACCATTGGCAATACTTATAGGCCCCAATGAAATAAGGCCCCAAATAAAAATGTTTTGGGCTTTGGGGAATTTTTTTAGGGACCGAAAATAACTGTTATGATATTAAATTTTAACCAAAAAAGTCACGGTGAAGGGAGTTAGCTACGAATACGAGAAATGTACCATTGTTCAAGTCTTTGCAAGCACTATGAAATTAGGACATAAAGGGTTATTCATAACTTTTAAAATATAAATTTTTTTTAACTGTTATTTTATAATTTTTATATAAAAGTTTTTTTATAACAGTTATTTTTACAAAAAAAATTGATTATAACTGTTATTTGTCAACGTTTATTTTTAAAATCACAAAATAACAGTTATTTTGCAACTTTTATTTTAAAAGTTAAAAATAAACGTTGAATTGCAATATTTGCGAAGTTATGCAAGCTATTGGGACATAAAGTTGCGTATGCACGTACCTTGAGTCCTACTACCACCATGCCGATTTTGGTTCAAGTCGGATGACTATTACACATACCTGAACTAAGAACAAATTGTCGCTTATATGCAATCCAATGATAGATAAAATATATTATTAATAATATATTGTGGTTCGTGAGCCACAACACTCGGCTCTGAGCTGTGAGCCACAGCTCGTGAGCTGGGAGCCAGCAACCGGCTCTCGGCTTTTGAGCCATAGCACGTGAGCCGCTCTCGGCTCGTGAGCCCCAGCTCTCTGTTCTACGCTGGGAGCCACAGCTCTCTGTTCTACCCTGGAAGCCACAGACTGTGTGGTTCGCGAGTTATTCTTACCTATTTACCATGACTGCCGACTTTTAAAATCGCGTAATAATACCAATGAGGATTCAAAATAGTAAAAAAAAATGAAGAACGTTAACACCAATCAAGTGAAAAATCCAGGCAGGATCAATGCTTGAGCGCAATTTGAAGCTAACGGATCTCCATGGTAATAAGACCGCTAATTACTTAAGAAACTGCTTTTCAATTTTACAAATGACCACACATAATAACATTGCCCTGTTTATGACAATACTGAACCGCGATAAACACCTTGGAAGACCAATGCTAAAGATTATAGTCAAGATCATAAGAATCGATTTAAGCCGTCTTAAAATGCGGAGAAATACCAAAGAGGATCAAACATTCGCAGCTATGGGAACAAAACCGCTAATTACTTAAGAAACTGCTTTTCAATGTCAACACAGAACTACATTGCCCTGTTTATGACACAACTGTACCGCGACAATCACCATGGAAGATCAATGCTAAAGAATTAAAACGCAATATGTCTTCAACTGTGATGCAAAACAAACATGGCTATATCGACTCGTCTATGGACGCTGGTCAAGAATTAATATGATTTATAGGGAGGGCATTGTTACTATTTTTGATCCTCTTCGGTATTTTTCCGCGATTAAATGATTTGTCAGTAACGGAAAGTGGTTTGAAATGTTCCTTGTGATCTGGACTATATTCTTTAACATTGGTCCTCCATGGTGTATATCGCGGTTCAGTAGTGTCATAATCATGACTGTGTTATTATAATTTGTGGTATTGGAAAGGAGTTTCTTTAGTAATTAGCGGTCTTATTACCATGGAGAACCATTAGCTGCGAATGGCTCTTATGCATTGATCCTAGCATTTTTCACTTGATAGGGAGTACAATTTGTTTGGATTGTTACTATTTTTGATCCTCTTTGGTATTTTTGCGCGATTTATTGATTTGTCAGTAACGGAAAGTGGTTTAAAACGATTCTTATGATCTTGACTATATTCTTTAGCATTGGTCTTCCAAGGTGTTTATCGCGGTTCAGTATTGTCATAAACAGGGCAATGTTATTATGTGTGGTCATTTGTAAAATTGAAAAGCAGTTTCTTAAGTAATTAGCGGTCTTATTACCATGGAGATCCGTTAGCTTCAAATTGCGCTCAAGCATTGATCCTGCCTGGATTTTTCACTTGATTGGTGTTAACGTTCTTCATTTTTTTTTACTATTTTGAATCCTCATTGGTATTATTACGCGATTTTAAAAGTCGGCAGTCATGGTAAATAGGTAAGAATAACTCGCGAACCACACAGTCTGTGGCTCCCAGCGTAGAACAGAGAGCTGTGGCTCCCAGCGTAGAACAGAGAGCTGGGGCTCACGAGCCGAGAGCGGCTCACGTGCTATGGCTCAAAAGCCGAGAGCCGGTTGCTGGCTCCCAGCTCACGAGCTGTGGCTCACAGCTCAGAGCCGAGTGTTGTGGCTCACGAGCCACAATATATTATTAATAATATATTTTATCTATCATTGGATTGCATATAAGCGACAATTTGTTCTTAGTTCAGGTATGTGTAATAGTCATCCGACTTGAACCAAAATCGGCATGGTGGTAGTAGGACTCAAGGTACGTGCATACGCAACTTTATGTCCCAATAGCTTGCATAACTTCGCAAATATTGCAATTCAACGTTTATTTTTAACTTTTAAAATAAAAGTTGCAAAATAACTGTTATTTTGTGATTTTAAAAATAAACGTTGACAAATAACAGTTATAATCAATTTTTTTTGTAAAAATAACTGTTATAAAAAACTTTTATATAAAAATTATAAAATAACAGTTAAAAAAATTTATATTTTTAAAGTTATGAAATAACTGTTAAGTCTCAATTTTTATTTTTAAACTTATAACAGTTACGGTCCCTATTTTTTATGATCCTATTTCATTTTCTTATTTTTGATAAAATGTGAAAAAAATCCTAGAACTTTAATAGCGCTTAATTTTCTTAACTGCAGGTGTTCTTAGACCAAGTATTTGATGCGCAGAATTTTAGTACAGGTGTGAAAACTAACGCTTTAAAAATAGTTCAGTGACAAGCTTTAGAGTATGTTGATCAGTTTAGTGATTTGCATTGTGCGAAGTACGCGTAAAATAAAAGTTCAAATTATGTAGTGCAGAAAAATTGTTGGACTCTGCGTAGACTGGAAAAACCGAAAGTTTTATACAAGCTTAAATTTAATTTATAATAAAAAAATGTATCAATCTTAGCGCCGCAGGCGAAAATTTGATACAAAAAAATCGCGCGATTTTTTGTATCAAATTTTCACTATTTCTTACTAAAAATCCAAATTTAATAATACTTACAAAAATTGGGGTGCTATTTCATTTTTGAAATTGGGGTATTATTTCATATGAAATAACACCCCCAAATTTGGAGCCCTTTTTCATTTATTTCATATGAAATAACACCCCAAATTTGGGGCCTTATTTCATTTTATCGTTTGGGGACTTATTTCATTGGGGACTTATTGCCTGCAGCCATACTTATATGGTGTGTTTGATTTTTCTCAGTTGCATTAATATGTGTACTATCCTATAAGCTTCATAAAATCAGCAATTAATGCTTAGTGTGGCCTACAAAATTTCTAGAACGGCAAGAAGTCGGAAATTTAGTTTTTCGCGAATATCTTGGAAACGGAAACTAAGATATGGCTTTGACATACCAACTCGTAATCAGCATGAGTATGCGCGCAGGAATTAGTTGAAGATTCTCTGGATACTCACAAAAGGTCTTAATTTGTAGAACAGTGATATTAACAAGACATTTACTGAACTACATTTACATTGATTGCGACTTTATCTCCCTAGAAACTTTCTTCCAATATATGTTGCCTGTACTTTTGAGAGTGACTGACATATACTGCTAGACTTTTCCAGTTGCTTCCGTTCAAATTCAAATGCGGTGTTCCGAAGCCTGATCTCTTGTAAAACATTTCCCCAAGAAGTGCACTATATCCTCGCGTTCACTCAAGTTGCACAGTGAGCATTCATTAGTACAATTTTCCTGGTGTTTGCGGTAATTTAGGTTGAAAATTTGCATTATTTTGTAGAAGCCGATATCGTTCTGAAAGTAATTGTTTTCATTTAAGTTGTATGATAAAAGTTTGTAAATGTGTCTCCCAGAGCTCTTCCTTGCTTTATCCTCCCACATTCTTCTAGTCTTGATGTCTATGTTAAGAATCAATGTACTCTGCTCCAATCTTCACAAGCTTGGGTTTTCCAGTGACAGCGGGGACTCAGTCGCTTGCCATTTTGAGCCATTGGCTAAAGAACTGTGCTTTTGACTCCAGCAGGTATTTTGTGACTATTTTTGGATATCGTCGGTCGGACATGTTCAAGGTTTTCAGAACATATTTAAAGTTGATGTCCAATGAGTAGGTGAATAATGCCGGCAGACCAGTATCCAAATGGATTGCGTTATTAGGTGATGGACGACTATTTTTATTAAATACCGTTGGCTCCGTTCGACACCTTCCTAGCTAATCAGATCGCCTTCGCTTCCTAGCTAATCAACTTAATCTGCTTAACCCCCCTTGGAGGAAATTTTTACATGCGAAATACTACTATACCAAAGTTTTCTTCTCAAACCCTCCTACCCCCCTTGAAAAATCCTGGCTACGCCACTGATTAAAAGTAAAGGCCTATTTCCAGAAGAAATAAAAACTCACGAAAATAAATTTTTATGTTGAACTCCATTTAACACAAGTAAAAGTGCAGCGGTCAAGTGCCCCGACAGCAAAATACCCTGCACAAAATAAAGTGGTTCCTACAGGTTTGAATTCCTAAGTTATTACTGAGTGAACTTCTTTGACTGAATATATTTGCGGGCTTGACATGCTTCTCATAATTTTGAATTTACCTACTTTGTGCGTACAAGGTTACTAGAAAGGGTTGAACTTTTCTGGCAACCAAAATGGAGTCCAAGCACTGATATGTGAAAAACAGCCCTAAGCGCATTGATTCAGGCATTTATTAAGTTCAAATGTTTTTGAAGCTTGCGAGGTTCGGAATATCTGATATATGATTTAAAAAGTTTCTTCAGTGACTAATTTTTTCACACACTCTGCTAAAAAACGCAACTTTTGCAAGATAAAATACAAAATGAATTGCTGTATTAAGTTATTGGAGCATTAGTAAAGCTTTAAAGTGATAAAGGACATCATCAAAGGCGGCACAACTCATGCGCGCGACTTAAAAACTGAGTTTCTTATCTTTCTGCCAGTTTTTACTGCTGGCAATGCTCCAATCCTGACGCACAGAAGAACTTTTTAGACACCAGAACTTCAGATATCATCAGCTTGTGCTCACGTCGCCAATGTAATTGAATTGTTACCTAAAACATCTTTCGATGTAATGTTTGAAAAAATCAAGGGAATAGCTGTCGGAATGGGATTTGAGTTGAAAAGTCCTCGTTTATATGGTCGGCCAAAAAACCACACTAAAATATGTACGTGCTGAGGATACGACTTTTTTGGGATTAATTAATATTTGGCTTTTACATAGCTGTACCGAGCTTCTCTCAATCTAATGGCGTGTGTGCTTCCAACTTTAATTTATTCGTTATAAGAACTTTAGTCATAATTGATAACCAGAAGCATTTCCCCCACGTTCAACTTTCAGCATGGAAAACCTATCCAAACGCATTAATTTATTTACTTTAATGCCAATAACTTTATTATTATTCAATAGATTTTAATAAAAACGAGAAGGCTAAGCTTAATTCGTCTATGCCGAAGTTTTTATACCCTTGCAAATGTTTTAATATATCAGAGTTTCGGAACGCCAGCATTAAAATCAACAATTTTTCTAAATAAAACCCATTTTTCGACCGATAGTTCCTATGACAGCTATAAGATATAGTCATCCGATGTTGACCAAAACTTCCAAATCGGTATAAAAGCGTTTAATATGAATAAATCGCTGAATTGGGACACGTTAACATTTTTTTCATTTCAAAACCCACTTTCCGACCGATAGTTCCTATGACAGCTATAAGATGTAGTCATCCGATCCGGTCGGTTCCGACATATCAGCAGTGTGCAGTAAATAGAACACTCTGTGCAAAATTTCAGCTCAATAGCTTTAAAACTGAGAGACTAGTTTGCGTAGAAACAGAGAGACAGACAGACACAGACGGACGGACAAAGCTCAATCGATTCAGCTTGTCACCCTGATCAAGAATATATATAGTTTATAGGGTCGGAAATGAATATTTCTATGCGTTGCGAACTTCTGGGCAAAATTATAATACCCTTTGCAAGGGTATAACAAATCGGAATTGTCAATAATTGAAATTCGACTTAAATCCCGCTAGATTAGTTGTTTGGGCCACTATGCATCGTCCGGAAAATGGGTTTTGGTTAGAAAAATTGTTGATTTTATTGCTAGAGTTCTTAAACTCGTATATTTTAAAACATTTGCATGTTTATAAAAACTTTGTGACAGACGAAGTAAGCTTGGCCTTCTCATTTTATTTACCAAAAGTTATAATTTCAGATCCTTTGGCCTTTAAAAGTGTCACATTAAACCCGAAATTAGCCTATCAGGTTTGTTCTCAATTCCACTTTGGTTTTCGTAAAAACGTTTGAATTAGCCAGTTTACTTTTACAAATTAAAATAAAAGGTGTTAAGGAAATCTGTGGTTACTAGATCAAGGCTGCCTTTTTCTACGAATTGAATCCACTTGACATTGAGCTGTCGGTTTCAACTGCATGAGCAATTCCACTTTTATTTAAACCGGATCTAGTAACCGTAGATATGAGTGTCACCTTCCATATAACTTTATTAATATAGAGTTCAACGTACAAACGTTTATACGAAAACCGAAGTGTTTCGATTTCGTAACTGTTAACTAGTTATGATAATAAAGGTAAAGGGGTTACAGTCATATACAAAAATTCTTTTCGTTTACGGTTACTGGTTCGATAACCAACTAAAAACTGTTAATAACAGTTAAAGGTTACGGTTTCGGATACTGTTTTAATCTCAACTTATATTGCACAAATAAATAAACATTTTTCGTTCGAAAATAAATTTTCTTGTCAGAAAAATCTATACCCAATTTAATTTAACGGGGGTTATATAAGTTGAGGTAAAGTTCCGGTCCTTTTTTCTAAAAACAACCCACTTCTCGTTGCTCAAACTTTGCAGTCCTAGCTAAAGCTTTCTGATAACTTAAATTGAACTGTGTTATATGACTTAATGAAAATACATCAAAAATTCCTTTGTTTAATCAGGTGGGGTTCTACTATGGATACAAACTGCTCAGCACAGCGGCAGATACAACAGTATGAGCAAAATGAAGTTCGTGTCCGTGGCTACACCCAATTCCAAAATAAGCATGTGTTTTTGACGGCCCCTTATTAGGCCTGTTCTCAATTCCACTTCGGTTTTCGTATAAACGTTTTCAACTCTATGTTAATCAAATTGTAGGAAGTGACACTTATTCTACGGTTACCAGTGCGTTCAGTGAAAGTGGATTGCTCAGGCAGTTGAAACCGACAGCTCAACGCCAAGTGATTCTAGTAACCACAGATTTCCTTTACACCTTCCATTCAAATTTGTTAGTAAAATGGCCAATTCAAACGTTTATTCGAAAACCGAAGTGGGGAAAATGTATATGTCCAGTATTGTTCAGAATCTGAACTTCAGTTGTTGGAGAAGTTATGATTAATGGAAAACAACAAATAAAATTTGCTTCTGCCTTTCTGAATCACTTAAATAAAACAATCGACCGTGATATTGGTTTACATAAGCACTTTATTCATAATGGTATAAAAATGCAGATCTGGAGCATTCTAGTGTCTAGACCTTCTCTAGTATAATTAAATGGGTATGTTTAACAGAGTTTACTTGCAGAATATAATGATCGATAATCGATTATAAGAAAAATACTTTTTAATGCATATTTATTAATAATACGTGACGACGACGATGACGATTGACAATCTAGTTCTAGAGACCCAAGATTTGTTCCTGTTTGTAAACGCCATGATAGGCATTTCGTATTAAAACATAGGGGAAGCAAGACTCCAGCAGATCCATGGTAAGGAATGGCGACTGTTTAACAATCTCGTCGAGCAGCAAATAGATGGACTCTCGATTTCGTGTGGCCTCTTTGTCCGACTCCTGTCCGAGTCGCAGCAGTGAAGAGCTGGCCAAGGCCAAGAACTCCTTCATGCGATCCTCCATATCGTTCTGTCCACAAATGGTGAAAAGGGCACCGAAAATATTATTAATGGCCGCTGCCATGCAATGCGTATTGTTGGAGTGACCATCGATGGTGGCACGGTAAAAGGAATTCTCATTGCGCGCCAATTTGGGTATGGAAACGGCCACAAAGACCATGAGTAGACAGGCGGTAAGATGTTCACCCTCATCGAATTCCGGTTTTTTCGATTTCAAGGTGGTGGCCAGAGTGGGATCCACTTTGCACAGCAGTCCCGCTGCCGAGGCCATTTCCGAGGCCACACGTATTTGATCTCCGCCAGGTAAATGCTCTTGGAAATCCTTCACGGAGCTGAGCAGGAAAGGAATGCGTTTGTCCAATACATCCACCAAGGCCTCATGTACTAGATTACGGAAACAGATGATGACGCCAATAATGGTCATGCGTTGCAGTACACGATCCACATCCTGCAGACGTTTGAATTGCTCCTTCATCACCTCGGGTTTGTCAAAGCTGGTGCGTAGGGTGATTAATACTTCCTTATTGGTGTTTACCAGGGATTTCAATTCCTGCACTTGATTGGCTATGTGCCACATCAGAGTCTCATTTAGGGTCTTAATGCCATAGGGTCCGACTAGCTCGGCCAAAGCACGCAATTCATTCAAATCCGAGAACTCTTGGGGATTAAACGGCACCCAGCCTTCAGGCGAGATGGGTACAAAAGCCTTCTGATTAATGGAAAAGACAATGCTGCCGGCCGACACGCGACGTAGTAAGACCTCACTATACCAGGTGTTGTATAAAGCGGCAATGGTCTTCTCACCATGCGAATCCAAAGCTTGGGTCTGTTGGAGTAGACAATTGTTGAATACTCTGGTTATATCAATGTGCACATAATTCTCCACCGTCTGTAGAACATTCATATAGGCTCTCACACTGGCCAACAATTCGGAGGGTTTAGCTATCTCCATGGTTTCCTGATTAAACATGACCATGCCAACCAAGTCCCGTGAGAAACGATGCTCCAAATTTTGACACAAATATTCCCGTGGAGCGAAAGCAAATTCCCAGACATTCACAGTGGGACAATAATTGATGGCATAGCACAGTTCCGTCAAGGCCATATGCAATTTATCCATGGTCGTCAAATCTTCACGCGTCTTGCGATAGGATTCATCCCCGGGCTTACGTATATCATCAAAGTGTTTGGACTTATTTTTATCCTTTTTCTTCCGAGCCGATTGTACTGACAAAATTTTAGCGCAATGTTTGGGCAATAGAGCATCCGCCATGGTGCATTGCTCATCGCAAATTGTGGTGATAATATTCTTAGCCTCTTTGGCCATCTCCTCCAGAAATATGTTCACCACACTGAGCGAACGTTCGCGTATATGATGCCGTTCCTCGGGGCACATTTCATGCGTACAATTCTGGAAATGACTGCAGATCAAAGGGAAAGCTATGATATAACGATTTTGTGCCGGGAATTCCAGACACATGTGAAACTGATCATCAAACATTTTGTTGTAGAAACAAAATATGCTTAAATCTGAAGTCTCCACCAAAATCTCATCCAGATTATCCACGACTCGAGTATGGAAAACCATGGAGTCCAGGAGACGAGCCAATTCGGCATGTTCGGTGATTCTCAAGGCGGCTTTACCCACACTCATATAGGTCTGCAGACGAAACCAGTCCAAGCGAAAGGGTCGGAAATAGAACAGCTCATTATCCTCCACCTGTTTGACGGTCAATTGGGCGGCCGTATTGTATAGAGAGCTAAAGATAATGCTCTCATCTTCGGGACACATTTGCAGACTCTGCATTCGTATATTCAAGTCGGTGGCATCAAATCCCGACAGATATTGCACATAATAACGTTGCATCACTTGGCTATACTTTCGCACCAAGGCACGTAGCTCCTCCATATGAAACAGCAACTCGGGCAACTGACGATCCACCAGATCCTCATTCGATTTGCCTTTGTGCTTGACCAAAGGGGGATTATCATTGTGACGGAGAAGCCACAAAATCTCATCTCTGGCCAAACATAGGCCGATGAATATGAAGATTGCCTTGGGACCCAGTAAGCCCGGTTGATCTGTCATTATCAAAGCCAATTCCTTGAGTGCGGTGCGTAGAAATTTCCTTCTCTCACGATGCATCAATGCAGCTTTTTGTACCGCCGTATTATAGGCCTCCTTGACCTCACCTATGCGCTTGCTATAGCCCTTAATGCCATCAAATGTGGCCTGTATATACTGATGTATCTGCAGTACCTCATCCCGAAACAAGGCCACCACCCAGCTGGATTCCAAGGCACTTAGCCAAATCTTATTCACTTCCGGGTACTGGCCCAGCATTTGATGATTCAACAGCAAACCAAAGATAATCCAACGATCCATGGCCTCCAGTGAAATATACTCACACGACATGGTGTCTGTTCTTACAGCCTTTAGCAATATGGAGGGATTACCCACCAGACTAAGTTTCTGCATCTCGCGCCACTTGTCCGCAGGCAAATTCCGCAAAGCATAAATGGAGGTCAGCGAACGCAAGGCGTTGCTCAACAATCTCTGATGTGGTATAAACTCTTCGGCCAGTTTCTTGAGCGGCACCTCATAGTCCAATATCATTTGACCCAGGCGCGGGAAGCCCGTATCCGCCTGATTGTGTTGCAGCTCGTAGGCGGCGTTGTATAAACCCAGCACCGCCTTGCGATCCTCCACCCGGGAGAGTACAATCATCAGCGAAACATAGGTGACCACCAAATCCAAATAGTTTTTGGTTAGCTCAAAATTTAAAGTAATATCCAAATGTATCTGGCAGGCATCCATGGTGGTAAGCAATTCGCACACATTATCCTTAAAGTCCAGCAAATCCACAAAGGTATGATAGTATAAGCTGAGGGATTTAATAATCTCCGCCTTTATGTTGACAATGGCATTCAGACCCTTGACATCGATATTGGGGAATCGCTTGACAATAAACTTGATGCTGGACTCCAGTGACTTTTCCGACAAGAATCCGGGCTTGGATTTGGTATCGCCACAGGCCTTTTTAATGTTATAGATGCGCGTCAATATGCCCAAGCCACGATCATTGAGTATGATTAGCTTTTCAGCAATTTTCTGCTGATTCGGAAAAATTGGGCGTGCCATGACTGAAACTGAACGTGGACGGGACGGGAGAGCGCGTCGCGGCCAGTTTTAAAGATAATCGTAGCGTTTTCGCGGCTCCCCAGACAATCTGAACGAGCTTCAGTGTTTTCACCGCCTTGCAAGTACCGCACAGGCCTTTTATTTCAATTAATTTATGGTTTATGGTAAATAAAATGTATACGCTGCTTCTTCTTCTTTCAGTTAGGGCCAGTGTTGCCAATTTGGCTATTTTTCCCACCAGATCTAGCGGTTTTGTTAGGTCGATAGTCGGAAACTATTCAGCTTTGATATCTATAATAGTCCGGCAACGCTCATCCGCCATAGATTTCGCCAGTCCGGCAATCTCGTTCTATTTGTTCTCTATACATTTCAAATCGCGTAAAAAATATTAAAATAGTTAATAAAGAAGGGCTATACACTAATAAAAACAAAAATTTAGTAATCATAAATAAACTAGTGTATGGTTGGCTTGAAATTATAAAAAAAAACTCTCGTACCAACAACAACTTCTTTATTATGATTAACACTGAGCCCGAGGAAAAGCTGCTGCCTTCTCCAGTTCCACGCAAAAGGACAAAGGAAGGCATGCGAGCGAAAACCCAATACAAGGCGGCCCTCAAAATTAAGGCGCGACTCGATGGCTGTAATCTCACCCCCGAGGAGAGCGACAAGCTAGCGTGGGCCGAGCAAAAGATTGAGGAGGGTCGCAGGCACTTTGCGGAGAGACCGTCGATGCAAGCCACCTCCAATACATACGCCAATAGGGTGGAGGAGAGTTTGGCTCTCAAGCGGCAGCGCTCAACTGAGCAAGCGAAGGTGGAGGCCCCAGCCAGTAAACGGCCCCGCCCAAGATCGCAGAGCCAAGCTTTACCAAGCTATACTCCCCCAGGCTATACTCCCCAAGCGCACAATCCACCAAAGGAGTCACCCTGGGACGTGGCAAAACGGCATCTCGCCGTAGCCCTCGGCGACAAAAGCGAACCTATCGGAAAAATGCCGCCAGAACAGTGGAAGCAATGGGATGGGAAGCTCCTTCAGGGTTTACCAAGATCCACGCCCAATGCCCACAAGCCACCAAGGGAATCAGCCAGTGACGTGGGAAAACGGCATCTAACCGTAGCCCTCGTCGACAAAAGCGACCCTATCGGAAAAATGACGCCAGAACAGTGGAAGCTAGTGGAGGGGAAGCTGTTCGAGGAAATGTTCAACAGGATGAATGACCCAGAAGCGCAGCCAGTAACGTTTGACGGAGCTGGCTGGCTATCTGGAGTTAAAATCCTCAAATGCAAAGACGATCTTACCCTCAAGTGGGTCACAAGCGTCGTCGCAGACATGGGAAGCCCATGGGAAGGTGCCCAGCTGGAAGTAGTTAAAAAAGCATGCGTTCCACCTGTACCGAAAGCGAAAGTGCTCTTCCCACGGGTCGTGCCAAAGGAGCAGGCGCTGAAACTGTTACAGTGGCAAAACCCTGACGTGCCAACAAGCGACTGGAAGGTGCTACAAGTTGCTAAGCCCGACAAAAACGGGCAGCACATGGTTCTCCAGATAAACAAGGAGGCCGATGACTTGCTGTATCCAAGATTCGGGAAAATGGTGTGGGGAGTAGGCAACGTGCACCTACGCCTCAAAAAGCGCCACCCCGAAGATGCAAACGAGCACACGTTGGAGGCTGGAGAGGTCGAGAAGGACCTTGGCATCGATGCGATGGTCGAAAAAGCCAGTACAGTCTACCGAGGACGACAAGGATGGTAGATCAGCCACAGTAGTTGATTCATCCGGGGTGGAGGACGATCAGGATGAGGACCCAACCATAGGAGTTGGCCCATCCAGTTTGAAGAACGATGTGGATGAGGAATCAACCATGGTAGTTGACCCATCCAGGTTGGAGAACGATGTGAATGAGGACTCAACCTTGGTAGTTGACCCATCCGCGCCAGGGGACGCTGACAACAACCATGTAGTTGACGGTCCTCCAGGCCAACTTCCATAAAAGCAAACTCGCGTCGGCGGAGCTCCTGAGAACCCTTGAGGAAGGGCCCGCCGATGTGGCCTTAGTTCAGGAACCTTGGATAGCGGCAGGGAACAAGGTCTCAGGGCTAAGGTCACAAAACTACAACACTTTTTATCCCACCGCGGTAAGTAAGGCAAGTACAGCCATTCTGGAAAGACGGACGACCTCACAGTTGGGGCCCTGGAATACTAATGACGTCCTGCTACATGACACACGAGCGAGAGTCATCACCGGCTGAGCTCGAACGACTAACGGCTGAGGCGAGCAGGGAAAACCAACCACTCGTTTTTGGAACGGGCGCCAACGCACACCACACCGTGTGGGGTAGCCCGGATCTGAGTCTGTCCCACATATGTGGGACCAACATCGGCAAATGTTCTAGATCAAACTGTGACCTTAGGAAATTGTACTCAGGCATCAGAATGGAGAGTCCTTGAAAGAATCTTCTTCTCAGACCACAAATACGTCCAATTTAAGATCTAGTTCAACCACAGCCAAACTAGAAACGCCGGGAACACCGACTGGGTAAAATACCTTAAAACAGTACAATCAAAACCTACCTACGCTATCAAGCATCTGCTCGGTAGGCGACATTGAGACGTCCGTGGAGACGCTCACCTCTAACCTAACCGAAGCATTCAAAACCTCATGCAAACTCACAGCAAGAGGAGAACCTGACCCCCATGGTAGACCCCAGCGCTGAAAGAGAAGAGGAAAGATGTTCAAGAATGCTTCTCTGGGAGGAATACAAAATAAAACTTCTCTTCTTCAAAAAAACCACTCCAACAAAAGTACTAGAACACATCCTAGGCGTCAATCTCCTCGACATCCAAGCACGCCTCCTTGCGCATATGACTGTCCAACGTCTTTGCGCGGCAGGCACCATGGCACTAAAAAGCTATGGACACAGCATGGTGGGTAGAGAGATCAACTGTAGCACGGACTACATGATCCCAAAACACAATTTCACAGGCGCATCAGCACTACTGGGACCAGAAGACTGGCGTAAAGGACTGACTCAGGAAGCAACGCATTTTTTCACAGACGGTTCAAAGATGGCCTCAGCAGTCAGAGCCGTATACAGCGCCGGTCGGTACAATTATTTTGTAAAAAAAATTTCATAAATAAAGCATTATATCTTTTTAAAAAAAATTCTAAAATTTTGAAATTTGTGTCTGATACTGCACACTCTTCTGGATGCCTAAATTTTTGGCATAAAGTCGAATTTTTGATGCAATTTTTTTATTATAAATGTGAAAGTTTGTTTGTTAGCCCTTTTGTTTCTCAATCACGCGCAAATGGCTTAACGGATTTTGAAATTTGGCACTCAGACAGTTGATTACCTGGACTTGAGCATAGGCTATGTAACATTTTTTTAAATGGTCCAGAGAACGGCTTCATTCGATTGCAAATCGCTCATACATTAATCAACACCCAAATAAACTGGCTTTGCGCTCAATGCATCCACCTTGCATACTCCAAATGTTCGCCGTTGAGTTTAAATCAATTGTATTGTTGGGACTCTGAGTATAATCATGTTCGTCTTTGGCTCAACCACTATTGATCAGAGTGAGTAAAAATCACCTCGTATGAATAAACTCTTGCAAAGAGTGAAAGATATGAAAAGAGAGAACATTGAGATTTGTTCGATCGAACACACAATGCGTTTGCATTTTGCCAAATTTTCATAGGACCTAAGATTATTATGAAGATTGTATAACTGCGAATTGAAGACGCATCTATAAGAGGTGTAGACCAATAACCACGAATTTTGCCAAATTTTCATTTGAATATTTACGAAAGCGCAGGCGTTGATTAATTAAAGTCGTAGATATAACAGTCCAAATTGTTGCGAAATTTGCAAGTTACGGCACAAAAAATAGCGTAATTTCCAAAATTCTCATTCGAGTTTAGATTAACAAAGAATAAGATTATTGTGAAAATTTGTTAAGTGTGGAAAAAATGTTTTCAAAAACGCGAAATTTTAAAAATTCTCATTTCAATTTATTTTAGCCCAGCGCTACAAGAACAAAAGATTGACTTATATTTAAAGCGCTAGTCACATGAGGTTGAATAATAATAATTTTTGATTCAAGAACTAAAAACTAACTTATACAATTACAAAGAATATAGGGGAAAAAAATATAGAAAAGTTATCAATATTTCAAATTATGACAGGTTTTAACAATAAATATAATTATTTAAAAATGTTTTTTAAAGCTGAGTTTGAAACTGCGGGATTCTTCTGATTTTTTAACATTATAGGCGGCAGAGATTTACCATTCTTACTCTCGGACATATGAAGTTGTGAGTTCTTTGTGAGAAAGCAGGTCTTAATTTTTGAAACAGGTATAAAGGTTCCTGTGTAATTATAAATTTGTGAAGAAATGAAAAGAAAAGTCCTAAGATGATCCCAACCTTAAGGCTAACGTTAAAGATCTTGTGGGATAAATGGCATATGCTGTCCCAACGTCCGACATTAAAAAAGCAAGCGAGCAAAAAAACTTCCACACCATAAAAAGAGAGGGTATTAGGTAAGATTTTGCAATAAGCATCCTAACATTCACAGGCAAAAACATTTGTGTAGCAGAGAGCTGCCGCAGCAGTCCGTAAGTCCGTCCAGTGGCTCTCGAGATATGACTACTCCATGACAAAGTGTTGTTAAATGTCTAACCAAGATTATTAGCTTGATACACATATTGTATGGGAGTATCATTTATGAACAGATTTAGCAGCTGATTTGTATCAAAAGCTTTCTTTTAAATGACTATGCATTTTGATTTTGACGTGTTGAGCCCTAAGCCATTCTCTTTTGCCCATTTATGAATTCTACTAAGTACAATATTACAAATTTGAACGCAATCCACAATCTGTGCAAACGGGCGACTAACATATAACTGGACATCATCGGCATACATGTGCACTTCACAGTTGAACAGAACATTTGGTAAGTCATTGACATAGACAGAGAACAGTAGGGGCCCTAAGACAGATCCCTGCGGCACACCGCGTAATAAACGATTTAAGCCCGAGATAGACGATCTAGAGAAGACTGTTAAATTTAATTTATTAGATTACTATAAAAACGCGTAAGCCGGCGCGGAAAAAAGGAAAGAAAATCGCGAACTTGGCTAAATTTTCAAAGGACCTAGGATAATTAGGAAGATTGGATAGATGGCAATTAAAGAAGGGTATATATAAGGAGTTTCGACAAAAA
This sequence comes from Lordiphosa stackelbergi, assembly GCA_018904235.1. Taxonomy (NCBI): domain Eukaryota; kingdom Metazoa; phylum Arthropoda; class Insecta; order Diptera; family Drosophilidae; genus Lordiphosa; species Lordiphosa stackelbergi. Next base: position 131,501 of record JAEIFU010000145.1, read on the forward strand.
ACCGTGAAATTTGCCTAATTTTCATTTGAATATGAAGATTATGAAGATTTGATGAATGGCCATGTAACGGTTAAATACGTGGTGTAGATCACTCTATTAAAAGAATCGCGAAATTTGCAAATTTTTCAAATGACCAAAGATTACACTAGTTTACAAAATAATAAAAATTTTGCGATCCCGAACGTTTGCAGCAATTCCTTATGTAAAGTCCCCCGCTAAGTCCCAAAATCCATATCACGATTTTTTTAGTGGGGCCGTTTGAGAAATCGCAGAAAGCTAGACTTTTGATTCTGACAAAAGTACCTTTAGAAAATGTTATCTTTCTCGATTTATTCATTATAAAAGGTACTGTTTTCTTGGAAAGTAATTGAACGCCCTATCATTCATTCATACACCACTTTTTAATCCAGTGCTTGAAATCGACGTTAGAAAGTCTTTTATCGGCAACATTGCATAAAATTTATGAATTTTTTAAAACAAGCTAGCTTTTAAGTGCGATTTTCACCACGAAAAAAATTGTGAAAATTTATTTTATTGCTGGTCACTAAAGATTTATCTATTAAAAATACAACGCCACATAATTCATTCAATTCCGTTCAAGGATATTGAAGTTATGGGCATTTAAGTTAAAAATGGAAAGTTTCAAGTTCATGCAAATTGACTTATTTTGATTGTTTTTATGTTCGTCGAGGAGGCAAAGTTTACATTCAAACTATTCTACTATTTAAGGGCTACTTGACCTGCCAAATTTATTTTGTACTTGGTTAAGATTTTTTGTGATTGACTTCGGTTGAAAAATTATTATTAAATTGTGCTGCGCTTGCGGTCAAAACATATTTTTTTATAAGAAATATGTGAGCAAAAAATAATAGAGAAAAGGTATCGTCGGCCGGTAATAGCTCGTATAATTTATATAAATGTTGTTGAAATTGTTAGTGGTCGGGATCGGAAATGCTGTAAGCTAGTGTTATTTTGAAGACTTAGACAGTAATAGACGGGTAAATATTGGAAGTGTAAGACCGAACTGTCAGAATATCACGTAATTTCCAAAATTGTCATTGAGCTTAGATTTTTCGCAAAATTTGCTAAGTCTTGAGTTTTGGGAATTATTAACTCATTTGGGAGTCATTGCAATAAACGCGTAATTGGTTATATCGTACGGTCCAAAAAGATTTGCAAAAATTTTGTAAAAGTTTGACTATAAAGTAGACAGGGTTAAAATCAAGCGTTCCCAAGAATCCAGAAATTATGATTAGTTCAGATTATCATGAAGATAAAAATTAATAGGAGGTGTTGGTCAACTAGTTTTAGAAAATTTTAACTATTTTTCTTTTCCGTTTCTAAATTATTTTCACTGACAATATTATTAATAATAACTATTTCCTTTATATCATCTAGTTCACTTTCAATGAGTTCACAAAATAATTTTTCACTTTCAATCACCATTTCGTTTGCCGCTTAGCATTTAAATTGTATGTATATTTGTTTATGTTCTTTTCGGTTTCTATACTTTATTTAATTATAAGTTCACTTAGGTGGTTGTCTTGCCTTGTAAATAATTTTATATTTCATTTTATTCACTTCTTTGATTTGATTAACACTTTATTTCACAATTCACGGGAAAATCAAAGAATGTTCCAGCAATGCAGAGAACGCGTGCAAACTAAAAGACAAAACAACGATGCTTGCACTTCAATTGTTTTTGTTTTTTACCGATTTATGCGTGGACGAAAGAAAGAACCCAAATTTCGCTTACGCTTTGCGCTTTGAATTTATTCTTTTTTTCGTACACTGTTTCGGCGCTCGTTTAGCACAGGGTTACTCAGGGAAGTACCCAGGTACGCTGGTTCGCGGTGGGTTACAAATGCGGGGCATAAATATTTGTTTTTGGCGATTATTGACCTTATGAAGGAAGATATGACTTTGAATGAATTTGTACCTACTGAAAAAAAATCAATATTAAAAAACGTTGCCATGAAAAAGTTTTTAAAATTCATTTTTGAGATCGCCATTTCCAAACGACTTCAAAAATGTTCCAGTAGAAATCGATCTTTTTGACTGTGTAGGTAAACTAGTGTAATCGGAAAGACAAAGAGAAGATTTTGGATTGAATTTTTGAAGGGCAATTTGAATGGCGTTTGTGTTATAGAATTCGAGGCTCACTCCGAGCGGATCCAGTGAGATTAGAAAAAACACGACCGTCCACTAAAATACTAACAAAAAAACAATTATAGTTCATTCGACAGTGTTAATTTATATAGACAGGTGAAGGGTTTGGTCTTTTTGCTCATAACGAGAACGATCATTCGATCCAGTTCTTCGGCAAATTGATACATAATCTTCAAAACTGTGGAAGATATGACGTTTGAAATGATTCCTTCTCCCTGTTACATACTTTTTCACAAACTTAATATACTCTGTTTATTTTTACCGATCAGTGCAAAATTTTCCCCACGTTAGTTCGGTTGTTAGTTACCAAACCCTCAATTTTTCAACTCTCTGGCTACATCAGTCGACTTTATGCCAAAAATTTGCCCATCCAGCCCAGTGTGTACTGGTATAAAAGTAAGCTTACAATATAACACAAGTAGTACACAATCAGATGTCAAAGATCCTCTTGAATTTCTAACGGAAAATGGTACCCGAAAAAAGCTCCCGGCCTCACTAATGACCGTAAGGTCTACACGGGGCCAGCCGGAACCACCTACCTACCAGGTTAATACCCAAGGAATCAGCTTTAGCTGACATTCTATCGCAATAGACATCACACTCATTGAAATAATCTGTGAAACTTTATATTTAAAATTACAAAAACTCTTTTTTTGTACAATTTTGTGCAAGCTATTTAAAAAAAAGTTGTATAAATTGGATATAAATTCTACTTAAAAGACATTTCATGCTACTTTTTGTACTTAAACGCTATTTTTCGTAATTTCTAAAGTTGAGGGCGTTACCAGACTACGATTGGAGGATAGCATGCCTGGCGTTGGACCCAGCTTGGAACGTTTGGGCAGGGTGGCGGCACGCAGATATGGATTGTCTATATTGGGATTCTCTAGAATGGCCTTATTGGTCGTAGAATTGGGTTTGATCTCCAACTCTGGTTTATCCTCTTTAGATTTATCGCCATCGAGCTCTTCCTGATCGCTGTCGCCTTCCTCGCCGTCATCTGGAAATGAAGTTAAATGTCAAGCGGAAAAACTCACACATAACACTAAAAAACAGACCTTTGCTGGGCGCATCCTCAGTGCGATTGGCCACCAGATAATGATACTCCAATTCTTCGAAATCAAAGACCTGATCGGTGGGATTCAAGGCAGCGGCATAGGGTGGAAAGGCGGGCTTGCAGGCAATCACTACATATAATTTAAAACAATAGAGATCAAATAATAAATGCGTCGACTTGTCAAATCATACATGGAAACATATTGTCCTCGGTGGGAAAAAGATTGTTCGTCTCGGTGGTTTTGCACAGAAATTTGGTCAGAGCCTTTTCAATATCGCGCTTCTGGCAGGCGGCCTTTTCCCTGATGGCCTCGTATTCCGTCACTGGCTGCTTGTGCGTGGGCGTACGTATATAGGCATGTGGATCAGGCATGGGCGGGAAGTAACTGGGCACATAGTGAGGATGCGTGGATTTGCTGCCCGCCTGTAGAAGGCTCAACTGACGCTGTTGCGTTTGCTGTGGTGGCAATGGTATGGACACATGAGTAGCGCGGCGTATATATGGATCCAGACTGTTGATGTTGATGCCCATGTTGATGAGGGCGAGGCTGACATCGCCTACAGTTGGCATGGTCCGCCCACTTAGCTCGCAGTAGTTGTGCGCCGAGTTGCCTATCTCCACAATCACTGAAATAAGCAGAGAATAAGATTAGAGATGTTTTGGTCATTTGTTTTGTTCAACTGACGCGCCAGCAGCATTTGGGTAAGCGTCTCTAAACACTGGTTGCTGGCCTGAACGGCACCCTTGTCCAGCAGCAGCTGAGAAAGGGCCTTGTTCACCAATCGGCGGTAGGCATCCACATTAGGTATGGCCACAGCCTCGACTTTATCCATTTTTCGAGGAGCACTTTGAGGAGAGACCGTCGATGCAAGCCGCCTCCAGTTGGTAGCTCTGGGTTGCCGGACAGCCAGCGACGGGGCTGCCAGACCCGTGACTGGCCGGGCTGCCGTACTTTTCGAGGGCGGGCGGCGTTGCCAGACTGCCGTAGTAGAATTAATCTAGCTTTAAAATTGATAGCTAAATATAGCTTTAAAATGTCCAGATTCTGATGGGAAAATGGCTAAACTGCCATCACTGTTCAGGTACGGTCATATTGTTGCCCAGCAGAATTAGCAGCTTTTTGTGCTCTATTATTAACATAATTCTGCCTTGACCAGCAAAATGACGAGCCCTTTGTAAACGAAAATAGGTTCTACACACTTACACACACACACACACATTGATCAGAGAGGGATTAACACATATGTAACATGGCTGCAACAAACAAAACTACATCGTCCACTGCATCGTCAATGCTTGAAGCAGCGCTCCAACAAATGGATGGGATTATATTATCGTCGACTTCGGGTGGGGGTCAGGTGACAGCTGGTGGTGCTGTTTCATCGCTTACGCTCAGTGAGCGCAATTTGATATCAGCCACAAATGTTTTATCCACTGCGAAGACACTGGCCCTGGCCCTGCAACAGGTGACTCATCCTAAATCCACCCCAGGCAACTTAATCTCCCACTTAAGCACTCCCTTTTTGCACAGGTGGGCTTGGCTGCTCCCGCACCAGATCCAGTGACTGCAGCCATTATCAGTGACTGGTTGGAGACGCACATACCGCGTCAGGATTCGGACGAGCGTATGCGTCGCTTGCAACGTGATAAAGAGGGCCTGGCCCTGCAATATCAAATGCTGGCCGAGCGTGTCTCCGAGCAGGCCGACAAGATAATCGAGCTTGAGGGTCACATCCAGGAAAAGACCCAACAATTGGGCAACAAGGAAGAGCAACTGCAACGCCAGATGATCTCTCGTTCTGCCCTGGAGACGCAAAAGCTGGAGCTAATGAGTGCCTTGAGCGAGCTTAAATTGCATCGCACCGCCTTGGAGAAGGAGAATGAATATCAGGCCAACAAGGAAGCTGGAGCCGGTGGTGGCAGTTTAATGAATCTGAATCAAAAAGGTTATACTGGTTCACCCAAAACTCCTCCCTCTGCCTTGCGTCATCAGATTAAGCCACAATTTCATAGTCTACCGCGTGCCAAACACACCAGCAACAACAACAACAACAATCGCTCGCTGGATGTGAATGCCAATGCCAGTGGCAAGCAACGTAATGTGGCCTTTGCCTCCAATGAACAGATTCTCATCGACGATGGCTTAGCCGATGAATCTTCGATGTTCTCCAGCTTCATGTCCCAGTCCACACCCTCGCCCAAGTTACGTGAGCGTTCTGCTCGCGGCTTGCGTAATATTCTTGGCAAACTGCGACGCAGCAATAGCAGCAACTGTGAACTCGCCGGCTTGGAGCAGGCCGAGCCAGAGTTTCGTCGTGGCGGTTCAAGAGCCACGGCCGGCGGACGCATCGAATGGAGTGCTCAGACTTCTCTGTTCACTGATGTGGGTAAACATTGGAGTACCTGGAATGTACAGGAAGTGTGCCAATGGCTGGGCTCAATGGGATTGAGCTGCTACGAGGATAATTGTCGGTGAGTGAATTATTTTCTATGGTTTTTAGTTTATAATAGTTAGTTATTGTAGATAAAACAAAAAGTGGGTGTATAATCACATATCCCCAGGGTGCATTCCAAAGCTAATTTTCCAAAAACTAGTCACCAAAAAACTGGTTTTGCGTCCATCTAATTTTTTATCAATGACATAATAATTACACTTCAAGAAAACAAACGTTTTGCGCTCACTTGCCCTTCTCAGCGCAAATGTGAAAACCTTTGTCGAATTTGTATCTTCTTTTTTGAGAACGTTTCGATTAAAAATGATTATGTTTGATCCGGATTAAATTGTTTGGGGCAAATACTGATTTAATTGGGCTGCAACTCCTCTAAAATCGGAATGGGTTCACGAAGCGGTTTCAGAAGGTCGGTGAACATATTGTAGGTTCGGTATCGAACCGGGTTCAGGAATAATTTTGTTTTAGGTAGTTCAGAAAACATGCATGTAAATTGTAACAACATTATTCAACTATTGACAATCTGTATACAACATTGAAGCTCCATTTAATAGCCTTGTTCCACTTAGGGTTATCAATATTTTATCGATATATCGATATTTTTGTTGGACGATAAGGGTTATTCCAATATGATATTTACTGTACCGATATAGGCGATTATCAATATTTTTATAAACGATATATCAAAAAACATTAATGTTTGTATTACAGGAGCAAATTGTCATAACGAGATTGTCTATACAAAGAGTATAGAACAAACGAATTCTCAGAGAATATTTCGCCCAAAAACCGTGGGTCTAAAATTAGTTTCTCCATTCAACTTGATCTAGTTACGGAATTTCGCCATAGATTTTCTACACTTATATGTTATTTCTTCGTAGAAGTGTGATTTCTAAGTAGAATAAATAAAGGGGGTTTCAGTCCTGTTGGTTTTCTGGTTTCTTCACATATACCTTATTTTCTTCGTAGAAGTGCGATTTCCAAGTAGAATAAACCAATTATGTTTTTTTAGTCCTGTTCGAAAAGAAAAATACTTAATTATGTTTTATATTTGAGATCGATTTGCGCCGGCTAGGAATTCATTTTAGATCCATGGGTTTTTGGTGAAATTTTCTTATAATTTTCATCGGTTATTTTACGGTTGTGGGATATTGGTTATAGTACTGGTTACAGGTATAACCCAATCTGTTTCGGGTTTCGGTTACGGTTACGGTTATCAGTACAAAATAAACTATGCATTCAAAGCGGCCCTATTTATAATCGCATTTACTCAGTAAATATCATAAACAAAAATAATAACGCCTATTTTAAATTTAACATTATAAGTTTTAACTAAAAGATAGGAAACCATTTCATTCACAACAATGGTCAACGTATTTACTATTTATCGTTATGTACCTTCACTTAACAAATGTTTATTCTCAGAACTGACATCTCGAGATTGTAATTAGATCTAAATATCATAAAAGCATTTAGAGTTTGATAATAAAAGGGACCACTGCGAAGATTCATTATAAATTCTGATCCTAAAAACAAACGCTCAACTTGTGTGCGTGGTTAGCAGCACATCTTTTGACAATTTAAAAAAAGATCAGGAAATATTGTTTTATTTTTGATGTGGAACATCTTTAATTTCGGTACGAACGAGTTTTGTAGGAATAAAATTTGGATTTTCACGTGACGGTGACGTATTCTTATTTTTGTGTTCTTGTTTTGTGGAGTTTCCGGCAAACACACACTGACATAAAGGATTGGCAGATGGATAAATGCTGAACAGGAGCAACTAGGTGGGTTCTGGGAATTATCTAGGTGGGATCTGGTGGTATTTGTGAGGGATTTGGGTGGGATTTTATCTGGGAGGAGTCTGGATAGGATCTAGGTGGGATCTTAGTGGGATCTTGGTGGGATCTGGAAGGAATCTGTGTGGGATCTGAAAGGGAACTGGTTGGGATCTGGGATCTGGGGGGATCTGGGTGTTATCTGGAAGGGATCTGGAAGGGATCTTGGCGAGATCTGGGTGGGATCTAGGTAGGATCTAGGTAGGATCTGGGCGGTATCTACGTGGGATCAGCGTTGGATCTGAGTGGGATCTAAATGGGATCTAGCTTGGTTGGATTTGGATTTCTAGATTTCTACTCCCCGTTAATTTTCTTCTTTCGAATGAGCCATTGCTGATATATACACCATTGAGAGAGCTTGTGATTTGAAAATAAGCTCTTAAACTAAGCATCATGTTTCACATCAAAGACTCGTGAGTGCTAGCGACACTCACACCTTTTTTTTCTCAACAGTTCCAATACGATTAGCTTGCTAAGCCCATTTTTTTATACACTTGAAAAGTGTATTATAATTTTGCAGAAGTTTGCAAGCATAGAAGGAATCATTCCGACCCCTTAAAGTTATATATTCTTGATCAGCCTGACGAGCTGAGTCGATTAAGCTTTGTCCGTCCGTCTTCGTCTGTTGTTTACGCGAACTAGTCTCAGTTTCCAGCTTTCGAGCTGAAACTTTGCACAGAGTCTTCTTTGCACGCTGCTAATTTCTATGACTACTTCTTAGCTGCCCATACAAATGTTCGTTCGAAAAATGGGTTTTAGTAAGAAAAACTGTTTTGTTCTCAATATTACTGCTCTCAAACACGGTCTGGTAATATGTAATGTTTTTAAGCTGATCTGCGAAGTTTGATCAAGTCGCTAACCGTTGAGTCAAGCTATTTCAAGTGTTTCAAAACTTCGTTTTTGGGTATTTTTTTCCAGAAAATTCAAACAAATTATTGTTGTCCATTATTTCATTGTGCAGATTTAATAACAATTTAATACACTTAAATTTCTGCTCTGCAGATAAAAACACATTATTAGGCCTGTTCCCGTTTCCGTATCCGATTGATCGGAATTGGTAAGAGTTCTGATTTCTAAGAAACAATAAAAGAATTCATTCGAATCTTTTTGCCATCAAGAAGCTAAAATGAAGGTAAATGGGATTTTGAAGTTTAAAGCCACCTAATACAGCCGGTTTTTGGAAGCGAGAAAATTAAACAATTCCTATTCCGCATGATTTGACCGAAATCGAAAACGGGAACAGGCCTGTATATGTCAGATCAAGAAATATTCCACACCCATTATTTTCGAACAGATTAGATTCTCTAAACTTTAACTTGTGAGACAAAAGTTTGGTCAATGCTGAGACCTTGTTTTCGATTTCAAATTAACATTGAATCCAGATAGAGTAAAAATCACCAAAGACTAATAGTTCGCTCTGCATTCTTGTTGATGACAGTTGCTGGTGCTAAAACTATAACAATTTTGCTAATATGGTCCCACATCTTAGGTTACAGAAAATAATCAGAATTAGCTGCTGCCAAATTTGAGCCGAAGTCGTGCACTTTTGGATCGGATAAACTAGCCAGCATTCAGTGTAATATCACAGTTTTATAAGGAAAGATGAGAAGGGTAAAGATTTTAGTTAGCTGCACGCACTGTTTTTCGTTCGCTCTGTTTTCTTTGTGGCCATCAGTAACAGTGCTGCGAAATGTATGTATGTAAAATGTTCATTTCGCAAAACATCAAATAAAGTTACGTCGAGCCGCCCACTAAGGGCCGGTCACTTTGTTTTTATGCAAAGCGAGCCAAACTTATGGTTGTGTGAATTAGTGAACACTGAATTCCAAGTAAAACGGCTGTAGTCTGGAAACACTAGCTCCAGCATACTTTTCTGTCTTCTCCATTGGCCCGGCCCTGATTTACGTTTATCAAAATTTTTACTGTAGATTAAAACCCGAAATTAACCAGTATATTTGTTTCTGTTTCGGTATTAATAACCGGTTATGTTGATAAAGGCGGTACGGTTATAATAGACATTTAGGGGTAAACCTTCGGTTTCGGTTACAGTCTTAATCACTGGTTCCGAGAATATCGGTTCTCGAATACCGGTATAAAATAAATTTCAATTATCGGTTCCGGTTCTGGTTCTGAGTCCTAATCGGTTCTTTTCGGTATACGGTTCCGGTTCTAGTTCCGGTTTGATTTCCTGGTTTAAAACCGTCATAACCTGGAACAAATTTGTTTAAAAAAATTACAGAAATATGGAACAGCTGGTCACCTGCACTTGGTGCTAGCTCTGATGTCAAACCGTAGAATCCCACCTCCTCTGCGAAAATAAGAAGCCCACAGGCCAGGAAATTGAGAGTGATTGGAGTCAATGGGCACCTTCAGCAGATAAATCCGATTAGCGATGAGTGATTTACGATTGCCGATGAGTCTCTGCTAAATGGCATTGATAGCAGGCTTTAAGATATTCTGTGGCTTTAGTACTTTTTATCATAACAATATCCCTGGGACAAATAAACATCAATATTTACATACGGTAAATTTTTACTGACACTTAGGCAGGGTGATCCAGCAATCGGTAAGCAATTATACTTTTTGTTCGATTCGCTTTCTGAAATTATGAATGTAAAATTTGCCAATCGCAATCGGCAATCACTGCATTCAGTAGGTAAAATTAAGGAAAAAGTAGGTTCAGGAAATTTAATGGTTAAATAAAAATAAATGGTTAAAGTGCCATCAAGAGGATCTAAGATTTCTTTTTTTGTGCATTAAATTTTGTCTTAGCCGACAAGATAGTAAAATTCTGAAAATTGGCCAATTTTATAAAACTTTCCTGTTACCTTCGAGACTCTGTCAAAATCGAAAACTTAAAGTGGGCATGGACTTTTATAAAACTTTCCGGTTACCTGTCGAGAATTTGTAGCATCGATATCTTGTGAATCTTTAAGACTCAATGCCTGACCGAATTTCTGAAGTCACAAACATTATCAACTAAGCTTAAAACATTATAAAAACAAAAATTTTAAGTAATTGAGCCCATTTGATTGATCGATAAAAAATGATTATTTTGGTTTGCCTTATGCTATAAAGTTAACTTTTGTCTTTATATTATGTCTTTATAGATTTAAAAGCTAAACTTAAGTATAAGTTTCCTTGTGTAAATATTAAATAGTAGACTTTTTCCCCCAATGCATGTAATTTTTTATTCATTTAATCCATCCAAAAACATTAAATAACACCGCTGTCTGCACTTGATACCGCATGTGTCTAACTCGTATGTATACATAAATCGCATTACTTTCCTGAGAAGGTTTCATTTTAACACTACTTAATTTTATTTGTTTACAGAAAATGGCTTAAAGCTCATCCTACTGTATCCATATTTACCGCTTCGCCTGTGGACATTGAACGAGAACTTAATCTGAAGCTACCCTTGCACCGCAAGAAGATTTTGCTAGCCATTGATGATATCACTGGCAAAGAAATTGATGAACTGACTCTAAAAGCAGCCAATTTAGATGTGGGCTGGGTGCTGCGTTGGTTGGATGACATTGGTTTGCCCCAGTACAAGGATTACTTTCTGCAGGCCAAAGTGGATGGTAGAATGTTGCATCGCTTGACACTGGAGGATTTGTCTCAATTGCATTGTCTCAATTGCCTACATATCGCCTCTTTGCGTGCAGGAATTTTGTGTATGCGTAGAATGTCTTGGAATGCTGAGGGCTTAATTCGTCGGTCAATCAAAATGCCGAATGATGACGACGAGGCTCCCAGCATTCCAGATACTGAGAATGTGGAACTCTGGACAGCCCATCGTATAATGGGTTGGCTCCAGACCATTGATTTATCTGAGTATACACCAAATCTACGCGGAGCTGGCGTTCATGGTGCCTTAATGCTATACGAGTCGCGTTTCAATGCGGATTTACTGGCTGACTTACTTTCCATACCACCGAGTAAATCGCTTCTACGGCGTCATTTGGCCTTGCATTTCAAAGAGCTCGTGGGTCGTACGGTTATTTTAACGAAACGTGACGCTGAAGCGGCTCCCGGTTATCTTCCTTTGACTACAACAGCAAAATTGAAGCCCGTTAAGCGTACACAATTCTCTTTAAAACGACGCAAGAGCACCAAGGGACAAAGCGAAGTAGATTGGTCAGAGTATGTGTGCCCGATGAATGCCGTGGTGCCGGAATTGACAGCTACAACAAAATCAGAACCGGTCAAAGACCTAGAGAGTTCGTTGAGCTCAAACTAAAACAAACATAAGGGTGCAAGTATTATGCACAATTTACAAAAAATATTGTTAATCTAGTTTTAAGTGCAACCCGGGAATCCGAAATGAACTGCCCCCAAAATAAGCAAAGAAACCAAATTAACACATTGACAATATTAGCGAGAATTTAAACGGGCTACTGTAGCAGAGCTCAATCTTCCAGAAAACTATATCGAGAACCTATACATACCTAAATAACATTTTTTAAAATTTTTGAAGTTTTTCACCTAACCTTAAACGAAACGATTGAACGACTTTTTCGAAAAAAGAACAAAAATTTATTGAAAGTTATCAACGAGAAGTATTTAACAATGGCATTGAAACAACCTTTAAAATTAAAAAAGCAAATACAAAAAAAAAGCCAAAGTTTTTTTTTGGCATAACATATTAATACATAGATAAATAAATAGTCTTACAAAAATTTGGAGTTAATTTTGTACTAACATTTAACTGTATTTAACAAAAATATTTTGTAAATTATAATTATAAATTATAATTATATATATTTGACGACTTTTCTACGACAAAAGTTTAAAATGCCTTTTATTAAATAGGAATTTTATGCACATGCGACCAATTCCAATTTTAAATTCCAAAATTAGCAAAAAAAAAACAAAAACCATTTAAAAACTGAACATATCTGGTCTAAAAGTAACCCGCATCAACGATTTATCGATTCCTAAAAGTGTTTCCATATTGACGCAAAATTTGTCCTTGAAAAATAAACCACATAGCGTAAAAGAGGACATTTTGTAACAGCACAAGTGAGCCCGAAAGTTCAGCTCGCCAGAAAAATGTCGGCACGTCAGAAATTGTCGATGTAATTCATGGATTGTTTTTTGGCGATCCGGGTACAAAATGAAGTAGGCTTCTCAACTGAGCGGGAACATTACCAGAAGTCAAAAGAAACCGAAATGTAAGTAAAACAAATAAGAAAGTCGGTCAAGCCGAACCATAATATACTCTGTACCCCCAAAGTTTGATTATATCTGCAAACAAGCCATTAAGTGTATTAAGTGCTGCCCAGCGCCGTTGTGGCTGGTGCTTCCCAGCGTAATTGTTTGGTTTTCCTTATAACTCGACTATCGTTCATACGATCTTCACCATTCCTTTGGCGGGTCGATAAATAATACTGATTACCAAATATGCGTAGAAGCAAAGACACTACATATATAGATACCGTACCTCATACAAACTTTTTTTTGGGATCCAATATCAGGTCCCAAGAAGAATCGCAGTCGTATAGTTAATTTTCAAATTTCAAAATATGTATCCTTGTAAAGTTAGCGAGAATCAACTCCCACGAACAACCGTCATCTATAATATCTATAAATCATTGTTAGAAGGTGCGAGCTAGAGGTGCGCGCGTTTATTTTATTTCACGTCACAAACGATTCAAGAAATAAAAGTTTTTACGCCCGATATATGCGCATAATTTTTTAAGCGTTTCGCGTCGGTCTCACGATTCATGCACAATAAAAATGGATCTCCTTAAAAATTGATAAATTTAACAGTTATTCCAACACTTTAAAATTAAATGTTGAATTTAGCTTATTAATTATTTCAAAAATACAGTCGAACTTCTCTGTTACAAACCTCCGTACAACGAAGTTCTCTTCTAAATTACAAACTTGTTTCCTTAATACTGCAATTTCGTATTATGTATTTCATTTTCTATACTTCGAATTTTTTTTATAACCAAGTTTTTTTTGTCACCTTGAGATTCGCATATGGAAGTTCGACTGTGATTCCATATTTTTATACCCTTGAGAGGGTATATTTGTAACGCACAGAAGGAAACATCTCCGACCACATAAAGTATATATATTCTTGATCAGCACGACGAGCTGAGTTGATATAGCTATGTCCGTCTGTCCGTCTGTCCGTCTGTCCGTCCGTCTGTTTCTATGCTATCTCCTCCGTCAGTTTTAAAGCTATCTCAACCAAACTTTGCACGAAGTCTTTTGTATAAATACGCTGCACATTTGTCGGAACCGGCCGGATCGGATGACCATAGCATATAGCTGCCATAGGAACGATCGGTTGAAAAAGTAGTTTTAGTGAGAAAAACTTTTTTGTTTTCAATGCTATCGCTCCCAATCCCCGTATTTATAAGTTTTCATCAGCAGTTTTATGCAAATCGGGCAACTATATTTTTATCTGCCATACAAAAGATAGGTCTGAAAAAAGTCTTAGTAAGAAAACCTTTTTTTTCATTCGCTATCGCCGCGGTACAGATCTATATTATATACTACCACACAATTTTGTCAAGTTTGATTTAAATCGGATGACCATAGCATATAGCTATTTAAAAAGGATTGGGGCCAAAATGTAGTTCTAGTGAGAAAAACTTTTTTGATGAATATATCGTATTGCCATATAAAAAAACTGGCAGCATATATCATGCCCAAGGGTATTAAACTTCGTTACAGCCGAAGTTAGCTTCCCCTCTATTTTACTTTAAAAATAGGTCTTACAAATACCGCTAAATATCCGTATTTGCTTTTCTTTAACAATCTGGTAGCAGCAAAATCATGCCCCTGAGCTTGGTTGTAAGATTGTACGAAAAGCGTGCTTAAATATTGAAAATACGATAAAATTTACAAAAATTCCAAAAAATTTAGATGCATTTTCTGCAGGAAAAGTAAGGTTTAAACTTTAAAGGTTTGCACACCGTCATGTCGTGACTCCTCGTGACAAACCGTGACACGTTCAAATTTACGTCACGTATGTACCTCTAGTACGAACAATCTATCTGCCAAACTGTGGGAAATATGACTCTTTATCCAAATTGCGGGGGCTCCTTGACTGTTGATGTTGATCAAGAATATGTCGCTCACTTACTTCAAGTCGTAACTCAAAATAATCCTTTTTGAGAAAAACGCTTTTAAAGCTCTTAATGGATTTAATCCATCTACTAAAATCTACTGAAGAAATTTGTAAGTTTCGCGAATTATTTTAGCACGTGTTTTGTTGTTGCATTTAACAACTGCACTCTTAGTAAATTTAACTACAAATATTTTTTCAAAAATTTTTTTTTTTATGAGTTCCTGCTACTTCAGAAGTTTTATTATAGAAATAGTAACTCTGACGTGATTTTGCCGCAATTAACTGTACCCACAAGTTAATCTAACCTTTTTGAATCTATTTACTGACAGATTAACTGTACCGACGGCAAATCTAACCGCGAAAATGGTTGACTTAGCATATTTCAGTTGGTTTTATATAGGGAATTTGACGGAATTTGAACTTGAAAATTACTATAGGTAGTAAGTAAAACATTTTTAAAATTTTATGAATATTTGTTTAATATCAACAATTGTTTCAGAACAAAAATTGTAGGTGGCTGTGCTCTGGGATGATGATAAGCTCAAGTAGATTGCCTTGCTTACTTAAGACAGCTAAAATAGTATCCAACCCTACTGTTGAACAGTTGTGTAACAGCTGTCAAATTACCAATTGTATGGTAAAATTACCACGAACTCATTAAGAAAAGTGCTTACTGAAAACATCGGTAAATATTATTCTTCTTCTTCTTAATTGGCCCGATGCATGCATCACAACCGTTCGACGGTCTCGGCCGCTGCCAACAATGTCCGCCAGTCGCTTCTGCTCCGTGCGAGCTGGGACCAATTGGTCAAACCAAGCTTGGCAAGGTCTGCCCGAACCTGGTCATCCCATCTTAGTCGGGGTCTCCCCCGCCTGCCTCTTCCTCCGTAGTCAGCCGCCTTCGAATAATAAGCTTTCCTTACTGGAGCTTCTTCGTCCATCCTGGTGACATGTCCTAACCAGCGCAGCCGCTGTTGCTTTATGCGCTTGACCAGACAGGTGTCCCCATAGAGCTCATACAGTTCGTCATTATTTCGAATGCGGAAAACATCGCCAACTTTTAAAGGTCCATAAATCCTCCGAAGAATCTTTCGTTCAAACACGCCAATCGCCGCTTCATCCGCTGCTGTCATTGTCCATGCTTCTGCGCCGTATTGCAGGACTGGGATGATTAGCGACTTGTATAGGGCTAATTTTGTTCTTCGCTTGAGGTCTCTGCTCTTGAGCTCTCTACTTAGCCCGTAGAAGCATCGGTTTGCAAGAGTGATCCTTCGTCGGATTTCCAGACTGATGTTGTTGTCGCTGGTTATCGTCGTTCCGAGGTAAACAAAATCCTCAACAACTTTAAAGTTGTATTCTCCCATTGTAACAAATTGTCCAAGACGCAAGGACTTTTGTCCGCGGATACAAGGTATTTCGTCTTGTCCTCATTTACCGCCAAACCCATCAGTTCTGACTGCCTCTCAATCTCTGAAAACGCCCTGCTTACCGCCCGTTCGTTTTTGCCGATGATGTCGATATCATCGGCATATGCGAGTAGCATTAGATCTTTATAAATAAAGGCGCCCGTTCTGTTGGCATGTGGGCACCGGCGCAGTATATATTCCATCAGTAGATTGAAGAAGTCGCACGATAAGGTATCGCCCTGCCTAAAACCTCTTGGTATCAAATGGTTCGGAAAGGTTCTTTCCTATTTTGACGGAGCTTTGTGTACTTCTCAACGTCATCATGCAAAGACGGACGTACTTTGCTGGTATACCAAGGGTAGACAGGGCTTCAAAAAACCTTGACCTTATCGGCGTGTCGAAGGCTGATTTATAATCAACAAATAGATGGTGTGTGTTGATGCCTCTCTCAAGGATTTGTCGTAACGTGAATATCTGGTCTGTGGTGGATTTACCAGGTCTAAAGCCACACTGATAAGGTCCAATCAGTGTGTTTATAAGCGGCTTAAGACGTTCACAAATAATGCGCGACAGAACCTTATATGCAATGGGAAGGAGACTGATCCCGCGGTAGTTGGCGCAAACTGCAGGGTCTCCTTTTTTAAAGATTGGGCATAGAACACTTAAATTCCAATCGTCGGGCATGCTTTCGTCAACCCATATACGGCAAAGAAGTTGGTGCATGCACCTTACCAATTCTTCCCCTCCAGCCTTGAACAATTCAGCGGGCAGCTCATCAGCGCCAGGTGATTTATTGTTCTTTAGCCTTTGTATGGCTAAGCAGACTTCCTGTTGGGTCGGCGGGTCTATCTCTATGTTGTCGATTGGTGGCATCGCTACTTCTCTAGAGGCGGCATCATGTTCGTCATCGCCTCCCAGTAGGTTGGAGAAGTAGCTTCTCCATTTGTTAAGCGCCACTTGAGGATCGGTGACCAGATTCCCGTGTTCGTCTTTGCATTGTGCGACTCTGGGCTTAAAACCTTCTGTTAATTGCTTAATTTTTTGGTAAAATTTTCGAGTCTCACTCATGCCGAATAACATCTCGACTTCCTCGCGCATGCGCCTTTCCTGCTCGCTCTTTTTCCTTCTAAAGAGGCGCTTCCGCTCTTTCTTTTTCTCCTGATATCGCTCCGTAACAGCCCGCGTTGCTCCCGACTGCAGAGTTCTCCTGTAGGCTGCGTCTTTTTCTGCAGTAGCAAGTCGGCACTCCTCATCGTACCAAGTCCGACTTCGAGGGGACTCGGAGTACCCGAGTATCTCCTTGGCAGCCGTACTCATGGAGTGTGATATACGATTCCACTGTTCGCATATATCGGAAGAAGATGGGGGAGGTTTCCCTGAGCAGTTGGGCGAGTTTGGCTTTGTAGGCTTCAGAGGTCCCTTGTGATTGCAGCTTCTCGACGTTTAGCTTTCGACGTGTGCCAGAGCGTGAGGCATTTGCCACACTGAGCCGCGTGCGTACCTTGGCTGCAACCAGGTAGTGATCCGAGTCTATGTTGGCTCCTCGAATCGCACGCACGTCTAGTACACTCGATGAGTGCCTTCCGTCGATCACAACGTGATCAATCTGATTTCGTGTTCGTTGATCAGGGGACTTCCAGGTCGCCTTATGGATGTCGAGGTGTTTAAATCTCGTACTACTTATGACCATGTTCCGACCTGCAGCAAAGTCTATTAGCCTCTCTCCGTTACCGGAGGTTGTTTCATGAAGGCTAAATCGTCCGACTGTCGAACCAAAGACTCCTTCTCTCCCGATTTTCGCGTTAAAATCGCCTAGCACGATCTTTATGTCGTGATCGGGGCAGCGCTCGTATAGTTGTTCCAGGCGCTCATAGAATTCGTCTTTTGTCGAGGTGTCCTTGTCTTCTGTTGGCGCGTGTGCACAGATAAGACTAATATTAAAATATTTTGCCTTAAGTCTGAGCGCGGCAAGCCGCTCGTCAACTGGTGTAAAGCTGATGACTGAGGTGAGTAGTCTATCCTCACTGCAAAGCCGCACCCAAACTCCGTGCTTGGAAACATGTCCGCTGTAGTATATCTTCCAGGGGGGTGGTGATTTCTCTTTAAGTCGATATCATCACCCTCTCCGTTGAGGGTGCCCGGACATTCCAGGTGCATATCCTCAAATCGTGGTCCTTAAAACGTTTGCGTGGGTCGTCGTCAGAGGGGTCCGTATCCGAGGCATTGTAGTCGCAGTTTTCATTGGTGGAAATTTTTACGGTGGTGGGTACCAAACCTGACGCACTAACCCTTTATATTATACCCTGTAGGGAAGGGCGGGTCGCCGCTCACGTTAGCCAGCAGCGTTGCGGATGCATTGCTCTGTTACCGGTGGTCACCACGAGGAGGTGTGAGTCGACTTGAGACGCAGTAAACCAGGATCACGCTGGGTTCGCCAAGTTGAACCGATCAGCAGCTTTACCTTTAGGTCCAGAAGATCTTGACTATAAGTTCTGAACCTCATTTATTGTCGTGTAAACAGTTGAGAAGAAGTAAATGATAACTGTTTTTCCGATTTGTGAACGACAGCATTCGTATTCTGTGGCGACACGGAAAGGAGTCAAAAAGTTTGGTGCTCTTCACGGATGCTGCCTATATATGATTAAGCTGGTAAAAAAAGAAAAGTTATTTAACATGTAACACAAAAAAATATCAAATATCACACCTACCTTTAATAATATTGAAATAATATCAATTTTTCATATCAATGTGATACTCTTTCTACCTAAACACATGGACGCTATAATATCATGTTGATATTTTTTCAGATGAAGGCCGATTTGCTTCTCAAAATACCCGTGTGATACTAAATATCGTGATTTTTTCTGTTTCTCATTTTTCTTCTAATATCTGACAATCAGGGGTGCCACAGAATTCACTAGCGATTTGGGTTTTAGCGATTTGCCAAATCGCTGGAATATTTTCGCCATGCCACAGAACTTCGAGCGATTTCATTTTTAGCTTGTTCACAAACCCTTTCGAACTTGACTGCATAGGGTAGCCACGCCGCGGCGCGCCTCAAGTGCAACTTAAATTAAGCCATTTTATGCGTTTTTGACAAATATTTTGAAATGTAAGCTATTTGGTTAGTTCTTTTTAAACAAATCAAATTTAATTTTCTTTAACTGGGTTAAATATTTGTTATTTCACACACAAAAAGTCAAATTTCCCTCCCGCCAAAATAAAAATGATACTCATGTTTTTAGTCAGACGATATATGTAGGCAAAATCATAAGGGTAATGATGCTGTCCGAAAATAACATTAGACCGACACGCATTATTCAATTCAAGCAATTGGATGAAAGGTTGGGCCAGACTTAAAGTCAGTTCTTCCAGGCTGCAGGCCCAACTTCCTGTCGACCATTGTGAGATTGAGGGCGAAGTCCTTATGCTCCTTCATAAAAATCCAAGCAAACTTCGCTCTGGACATCTGTTCGATGCTTTTCCCTTTATAATTAATTTTTATTATAAGCATTTGCAGCCATAGAGCGGCTTCTCGTCATTACTTTGGCGTCGGCGTTGCCACTTTGTTCAACTCAGATTGGCAGCAATCGATTTACAAATTGCACAATAATAAAGCAAAAAGATCAACCAAAAAAATTATTGCTAGTTAATCTAATTTTTTATCATTGTTTTAACACAAAAAGCTATTTTATACACTTTAAAAACTAAGTTCGATTATTTTGAACCTCAAATGTTAAAAAGGTGGCACCACTGAAATACTAGCGAGTGGTGAGTTGAAGTCAAAGACCGATTTCACTAGCGATTTAGTAAACGATTTTTTTTGATGAACATTATATTACAAATTGATACACCCCAAAAGACAAAAAACACGCCTTTTTTATAACATTATAGTGTTTTGGGGGTTTTTTATGACACCGGTGAAAAAGAAAAGCGATTTGCAAATCACTCGAAAACATGCTCTGTGGCAGGGCGAAATCAAATTCGGGCGAATTTAGAGCGAAAGTGAATTCTGTGGCACCCTGAATAACAGTTCAACAAATATTGGGCCATCTCGGGCCGGGAAATGAGGCTGATAACGTTCGACAGAGGCTTTCAAGCTGAGTAAAAGTCAATTATCAAAATTATTCTAGCACGTCAAGTTTTTAAGATATCAATGGTCAAAGTTGGTCAAAATGCCTAAAAGGGCAACTTTCAATATGTATACCACCCTTTAAATCGGTTTTATATTATTTTTCGATTTGTTTAACATAGGAATTATTTTGCATATTTTGCATATTTTTGCATATTTTGGCATATATTGTGCATATGCATTACATGCAAATATGCAAAAAATTAAAAATATGCCCATTGTTTTCAACTCTATTTTTAATGAAACGAACTTTGGTATCAACAGAATTTACCTATCTTAATCCTTAAAAAATATGCAAATATGCAAAATCCGAGGTCTACTAATTATGTGGGTTGGCTCATTTCTGAACGAGATTTTCGGTTAGATTTACTATAGCAATAGTTCTCTTTACGTAAAGGTTTACGAGAAAGTTACTCTACAATTTGGTTAATTTTACCAACTTTGTGGGTTGGCGCATTTCTAACCCACAACATCGGTTAATTTGTACCCACAGATTTCTATGTGTGCAGTTTCGAGCTAATGTATTAAAATATTATAAATTAAAAATGCATTAAATTAGAAAATATGATGTATAAACTGAAAGCCGAAGTATGTTTGCGCAATATCAACTGCAGGTTAACTGAGATATGACGCTCTTGCATTAACATGAAAATGAACCTTTAAAATAATATGCCGACATATTCTCATCTCACATGGAAAGTATGAGAGATATCAATTTGTAAAGTATAAATATTTTTGATCAGCATCAACAGCCAACTCGAGATAGCCCTGTACGTCCGATCTGCTGTCTATATGAACACCTAGATCACAGAGACTAGAGGAGCTAGAGCAACCAACTTTGAAATGTAGACTCCTATTGTGTGCACACAGATTAAGTTTGTTTAAAATTTTTGCCTCGCCCACTCCCGCCCCCACAATAAAAAAGTCGAAGAACTCTCACAATTTTCAAGATATCAAGCTCTGCTATTAAACTCAGACTTATATTCGCTATATCTATAATCCCTGAAATTTTCATTAAGATCGGATAATTAATCGCCGAGTTAAAAAATATCTGCATACTTTTCGGCTCTCCCCCTCAGGAACACACGAAGGCTATTTGCATTAGCAATTCTTCTTCGGACTTTAAGACTTTTGTTGTTGACGGTTTTCCTAGGTAGACGAAATGCCTTACAACCTTAGAGTTGTATTCTCCCATTGAAACAGCTTGTCCAAGGCGCATAGATCTATCCTATCGGTTTGAATCTCTGAAAACACTCTGCTTACCTTCCCTTCATTTCTGCTAATAATATTAATAAGAGATGAGCTCGGGGAAAATTCGTCTCCTTCCCGATCCCGACCACTAAATGTGTTATTACTCAAATACTTCATGCTATAATATGGAATTAAGGAAATATTAAAATAAGTTAAGTTGATAGCATAAATAATTTTTCAGATATGGTTGTTCGGAACCATTTTTTAAGCGGGAATCAACCAATTTTATAATCCAACCCAAGCAAAAAACTTTAATCTTTTGGTTGAAACAATTTGAATCTGAATCAATTTTGAGAAAGTTCAAACTGGTTCGGAACCGGTTTTAGTCTGGAAAAATATCAAACTCCATATGACCAACGCAAACGAATCTGGTATAATAGTGAATTTTTCTTGGGACTTTTTGGTTTTGATGGTTTATATATATCAGAAACTAATTAATCCAATTTATTTCATTTGCAACGTCTTTCAGCTTTTTAGCCTACCTAAATAGTTTAAAAGTCTTTCCCATTTATTGATTCTAGTAATTTTTTAATTAATGGTTAAACATTTGAGTTTATTTTTATTCACAATAACATTAAATACAAAAAATGTTCCAGAACGACTAGGATTAGGCATATAGAACAGCCCGCTTGGACGGAATTAACTTATTTATTTTCTTTCGCCTTCTTCTTAAAAAACTAACAAAAATAATCTTTGGCAGTGCGCTTACAAAACGAAATCGAGAAGTTCATGTGGTATCCAGACCGCCCAGTAAATTCTCTATAACATTGCCCTCTTCTCTGCTGCTGCCAGTCTGATGTTTGGCCAAGTCACTTTCGGGTATATGATCCTTCCAGTTGCGAAACAGATAGCGTGTGAATTTCTTCAGTTGTCGGAATTTGCAATAGGTGGCTCCTTCGGCAGATTGCAGCTGTTGGGTTTGTATGAGAAATCCCTTCTCTTTGAAAGTCTTTTCCAATTTCTCACGTTGTTTGGAACGCCGTGAAGAACGACGTTTGGGTTCGTTGACTTGTACTTGGCTATGATTCGGCGGCAACAAGGGGCTGTGTGAACTGGTGGTGGTGTAAGGTGAGGCTGGACTTTGTGGCAGAAGTAAAGAGGAAGTGGGCGACTCCGAAGGTATATGCAATAATTCCAGACTGAGATCCGTGGAGGGCGGTGGTATATCTATATAGAGTTTATCGGGAGTGAGGGGTAACTGCTGCTGTTGTTGCTGCTGCTGTTCGCGGGATATAAACTCATAGCCTCGCAGGGTCTTATCGCCAGTGCCATTGTAGTAACGATAGTTACCCTCAGCATCCACCGACAGCATTTTCTTCTCCTGCAGACTTGGCTTAGCTCCGCCGGTAAATTTAAACTTGCATATGCTCACCTCTGTGGAGGGACTGGAAGTGGGCTCAGCCGGCATGGGTGGTATAAATATGGCCGAACGTTTACGCTTACGTAGGGTTAAAGGTGAGGGGGCTTCACTGCTCTGCTCTAGGGTTTCTCGTTTGGTAAAGAAACCGTTGGGTAAGGGTATCTTAAGGGCCAATTGATTGTCTTTTTCGATGGTTTCCACAGCAGCCAAATTGCAGGATTCCATTAACTGCTGATAGTACAAACTTACGGGTTGAAGTAAAAGCTTAGGTGGATCTTCCAGACTCAAAGGTTTGGGCGTGGTACAGGAACTACCCGTGGTAGTGGTGGTGGTGGTGGTGGGTTTATCACTATCCGTGCTAGATATGGAGTAACGATCGCTACTTTGATCACGTAAACAGAGATTTAAAGGCTCCTCTGGTCGGAGAGTAGAGGCAGACTGTGCAGTGACTGTCTCACTGGCTAAGGTACTGACGACGGTGGGTGCAGGAGCAGCCGGCACTATGGTACCATAGTTTTTGTATATCAGATGGCAGATGTCCGCTTTTTTGGGCTTACGACCACGACGTGGCTTATAATTGTCCAAGGTTATCTCACCCATATAGGGCAGATCCGCGTATTTGAGTGGAGCAGCACGCGGCTTATTAACAGACACCTCCTTCGATTTGACGGTTGTGGCAGGCACCTTAGGTATGGGTTGAAGGGCTTCCTTTTGTTGTTGCTGTTGACGTTCGGCACTGCGTTGAATCTCTGCTATCTTTCTCAACCAGCTGCGTACATTCTCATGAGCTTGATTACCTGGAGGCGGTGGTGCTGCGGGATTGGGCAATGTCGGTCTACTGGTTTGACGTCCCTGTGTGGCCTCATAGTGTGCCGCATACTCCGCCGGTAGAGCTTGATGATGGAAACGTAGTTTCATAGCTCCATTTACATTTTGTCGCTTCTTGGATTTGGGGGTATTTAAAGCCACTGGACGTGGTAGCTTTTGTACTTGCTCTTCCTGGGACTTTTGTACTTTACGCGCACTCATCAGTAGATTGGCCTTTAATTGTTGTTTGGTGAGAGAACTGCAAGCGCCATTATGTTGTATGGGTGGCTCTTGAATTTTACGTGCCAGCAAGGTCTTAAATGGATGATCTTCATCAGGCTCATGATGTGAAATGAACGGATCCGCCGAGCCTTGCAGTAGTAATTTGTTAGAGTTTATATCCAGACGAGGATGCCAGCAATCCAAATCATTATCATGCTCCAGTTTGATGGTGATCCCGTTGCTCGGTTGCTTATCACCCAATCTGGTTAGCTCCTGCATGTTGACTGGAAAGAAAAGAAAGCGGAAAATATGTCACTATAAAATTCGGAATTTTCTTCTTTTTTCATATTTTGAGGGTTATATGGACACACACGTTTTTGCTCACCACCGGCAGGCAGACGTAGATCTGCTACGCTCTGGGGAATTCTATTTTGAATGTCTGGCAAAGTGGCGCTCACACATACCACAAAGTGATAAAAATCCGAAAAGAGCAACGTATTTCGCTCTGCAAACTGAAAAATGTTGTTTTTGTGCGTCTTGAAATTCGATGCCACAATTCGTTGACCATATTTGGCCTAAGTGAAAAGCTGTTCCCTGGTATAAGCATTTCGGGTTACGCTTCAAAACTCTACCAGGACTTACCTTTGCTTACAATAATATGTTTTTGATTAGTCAGTCTTTCACTTTCCTCACTTGACGTCGCATCGTGTTGACATCCAAAACGCAACTAGTTGCGGATAAGTCAAGAAAACAGCCTCATTTTTTTTTTTTTTAAAATATGCTCCTTAGATGGATCGCAGACGGAGAGCAGCAGCTCGCCCCACACACAATAGAAGAAAATAGCGCCGAGATGAGCAGAAAAATCAAATCAAATTCCTCGTGCTCTTCTTCTCGGATGCGTTAACGCCAAAGACGAAGATATTTCGTGTATTCATTTTTAGAAAATTTTCAACTTGTTGCCGGCCATAAAAACACCAAAAAGCACACAAAAACACGGCAGAAAAATAAGACAACAATATTGCTGCTGCTGTTTTTCATTCATGAGCCTTGTCCATTGTAGTTAGGGATGGGGTAGGGAAGGGCGGTGGGGTATTTTACGTACGTTTTGTGTGTGTGCTTTTGGTTTATCAACAAATCAGGGTGAATACAAAAACAACAAAAAATTTGGCTTGGTTTACAGTTTGGTAATGCAATTGGATCACCATCAAAGTGGCTATTTTGATATAGAACTTAGCCGTGAGTAGATTGTCTAAATTTGGGTAGAACTGATACAACGCATACCCTGTACCTGGGATTGGGAACAAGACTGGCTTGATGGTTGGATGGCCCAAATGTATAGTGGGCGTAAAATGAATATGTTTGATAAGAGCTAAAACGGGTCTAGGTCGATAAGAGGGAATGGGTGCAGCCTTAAGACGGAAATTGTGAAATTTCCTTTATAATTGAATAGATTACTTCAAATCCAACTGATCTGGACCAATGTTAGGTTATTTTTATGCCGTGTCGTTGAGATATCGTTGAAAATACTTTTTTAATAAGAATTTTTATTATTTTATAGAGTAGCTTCAAATAAATTGCCAGTGATAGAGAATTGAAAAACATTTTCGAATATGGAAAAATTTGTGACTTGTACTGAAAACATTTTTGGGTATAAGTAAAAGAAAAATATAATCGAAGATGCCACCGAAATCTCTTCCAACCAAATTTCAACCCAAAAACAATTCTCGGTGTCCCAGAAATCTCCTTCGGTTGTTTTATATTTTAATAAGAAAAATTTATTTTGGTAATGTCAACAACATTTTTTTTCTGGATGTATCAAAAGGAGTTAAATATTTAATTTTTTTTAATATTAAAATTTGCGTTTCAATAATTATTTATATATTAACATATTCTTAAATTTGAAATATTAAGCGTATCTTCGACTTTTTCAAACTTTCAGATAATTTGCTTTAAGGTTGATGGAAATTCCAGGAAATGTTTAAAGTTGGACTTACAACGCGAACTACCAAAACTATTTCATTATAAATTTCAACTTTCCAAACCCAAAAACCATCAATATTACGCTGGATTTAGGTCTCGTTATGCTTGCACATAACTTCCAAAAGCAGGAACACAACACACCACAAAGGAGGATAGTTGATCGTACAGCTGTTTCATTGGTATCTCTACCACAGCGATCTTTGCCTACTTGTGCTGGCAACGACTCTTACGAACTGAACGAACCCAAAAATTCTTTCAGTGTAAGTGTCGAATTTTTCTATACTCAAAAACTTTGTTCAATTTTCTATCACTGGCAATATATTTTCAGTCTCTAGCTTCTCTGGCGCCCAAGATTGCAATAAAAAAAAAACAAAAATGGATTTTCAACGATATCTCAAGGACATGGCGTAAAAATAACCCAACATTGATCCAAATCAGTTTGTTCTGAAGCAGGGCTTAATCCCGAAACGAATTTCGGTTTCGGTTCCTGTACCGGTACGTCCCGATACGAATGTTTCGGTTAAATGTTCTTTTTCGGTTTTCAATTAATTTCGGTTTCGGTTCCAGTACCCGGATTTTTATTTCGGTATACCGGTACGTACCGGTACATACCGATATAAGTACTGCTTATTTTTAATACTAAAAACAAAATATTGAGATAAATTAATTTAAATCAAAAAATCAACACAAAATGAAGGATGAAAATCAATAATGATTTCATTATATGCTAATAAATATTATATAATGAACTAAAAGGTACCCGATGACGTTCGCAAAAAAAAAGAATTTTTTATATATTATTATATTTCGCAAAATTCACCATCCCACAGTGGTTTTTTTTAGCCTTTTTTTGGCATAAACCCCAAAATTTTTTTTAAATTTCAAATATTAACTGGTTTTTTAATATTTCCATACTCAACATAGAGCTTAAAAAACTGCATTCAAACTTAGGGGCAACACTGGTTTTTTGGGGGGCGGGTTGAAGTCAGCGTTGTTACAGTTGTTTTTGTGAAATTGAGCAAATGACAGCCATCTTTGAGTGCTTCTGTTCAAAAATTAGAAGCAAAATAAAAAATGTAAAAATGCAAACTGTTATTTAGGTATGTTAAAATTAAGATTTGATAAAATGGGTTGTCATTGTTCTGTGCTTTTGCCCAATTGTGCCTGTGTTGTTTGTGTGTAATTTTAGGTTGACCCCAACAAGTGTAACAGTGTTTCGCGGGAGAAGTTGTACATGGCACAGCGTGGCACAAAGTTTTAAATGCAAAGTTATTAACGAAAGTTAGTAGATCAATGAGTAATTAACACTTCTTGCTACAACGTGCGACTTTTCGAGAAAATCGGCTTTATTGCAGCATAATTCGCTTAAGTTGAACATATTACTCGAGAGTGAGATAAAATAATTTTTCGTTTGGTAGCGTCGAAACTCAAATAAGTTTTTTAAGTTGAATTTAGAGCTAAAAATAAAAGTAATAGCGTAAAATACCCAAAGTTGGAGCAAATCGACAAAACATCAATATGGCAGCATATGAAATAGTATGCCGGATCGAACCATATTTAATAAGTCGCGAAGAAGCTTAAAATCCGCGCTCAAACCGAATTTCAGTTTGAGGATTATCGCCAATCGGTTATAGACAGCTAGAACAAAATAGAGGTCCAAACCAAAAAGATTTAAAGTCGTATTAAGAGCTAAGAAATAGGAGTACAAAACTGAATTTCAGTTTACATAGAGAGTAAAAAGCAACAAAGTTAAAGCAAATCAGGCCAGATCGGTTATTTGGCAGCTACATCAAATAGGGGTCCGAGCCAAACAAGATTTTGTAAGTCGTATAAGGAGCTTCAAACGCGGGTGCACAACCGAATTTCAGCTCAATAACATCAAAAACAGCATAGTTGGACTAATCATTGTTGGTGGCAGCTATATCAAATATAGCCCAAATCTAACAAGATTATCAAGCCTATTTAGAGCTTACAAAGAGAATCCGAATTCAGTTCAATAGCGTAAAAACAATTTTAAAGCCAAATCAAACATTGGTCTAAATTGGTATTTCCAAGGCGTCCTTGGGGCGCAAAATGATTATAAACCAAATTTGGTCTTTGTTGGCAATAACTTAAAACTAGAGTTTATGCCAAAAAAAGGGCAAAAACCACTGGTCATATAAGAATTTTCGCAAATTTCCTAAATTTTTTTGTGCCGATTGACTGACATCTATCATATCTTTATGATAATCTAAACTTATTATGCAATTTTGTAAATTTCGCGATTTTTGGGACAGTTCGGTCTACATCACATATTTTTACCCTCTACTATTGCAGTCTATAAATCTTCTACAAATCTACAATATCTTTATCTTCATAATAATTTTGAGAATAAGAAAATTTAGCAAATTTCGCATTTATTTTAGTTGTTTAATTGTTTGATCTACACCTCCTGTTTACCCATCTACATTGCCATTTCCAATCTTCGCAATATTTTGGGCTGTTCAATCTTTCGTAAATACTCAAATGAAAATTTGGAAAATTTCGCGGTTTTTGGTCTACATACATAATAATCTTAGGTCCTATGAAAATTTTGGAATTTTCACGATTAGTTTGACCGTTTGATCTAAAACTCCTATTGGAGGAATCTGACCACCAGTTAAGAACGTTTTAATGTTTTCAAATACGTTTAAATGCGATTTTGCTAGAGAGGACGAATTTGTTTATGTTTCCAGTGCATCCAAATGCACAAACTTACTATATTCCCTGTGTACCTTCGTGCTATAGCTATATATATGCACTGGCTATATTGACACGGCTGTTGATGCCGATCAAGAACTTTATAAGGTCGGAAATGATTCCTCTCTGTTACATACTTTTGCACAATCTTAATATAATTAGGTAGAGCGTATACCAAAGTTTTGGTTTCGTTCCGGTTCAATCGGTTCCAATAATAACGGTAAACGGTATTCGGTTCTCAAAACAAATTTTGTATCGGTTCCGGTTCTGGTACGCGATTTGAAACAGTTTATTTCGGTTAACGGTTCCGGTTCCGGTATTGAGCCCTGTTCTGATGTAATCTATTCAATTATGAAAGAAATTGTAAAATTCCATAGCCCTTCCCTTATCAGCCTAGACCCTTGTGAAATTTTTCATATATGAAAAGAAATGGTTCTAACCGAATGTATGATTAATGGATAATTGAATTTCGGTACCTACATTATATTTCGAAGTAATACTAACAGACATTTTAAAACTTAAAGTGTAATCGTTCTACGCTTATTTGTCGAATCATTATCTTTATTTTGTAAAAGCTTTTTTTAAGCTCAGGAAAACTTGATTGATGCCATTAAACTGTTTTTTGAAAAAAACTAAAGTTATTTTTTTTATACTTCCTCTCCTTCGGCCCCCCCCCATGCAATTTTTTTTTTTTTTTGTGTTCTTTAATTTTTCCGCTTTTAAAGATTGGTACAGTGGTTCTAACGGATCCGAACGGCAAAGTTTGAGAAATTGCGGTTTTTCTCATGGCTAATAATTCATACTGGCGCCAATTAAGCTGGGTGAAGATGACCTTTGTGATAAAAGATAGATTATTCATAAAGAAAGAAAAAACTTTATTTTTACACGTTAAGAGGCGGGATCGAACCCAAAATTTGTTTCGCCCTCCCGCCCAGCAGTACAGACACAATTTCTAACCACATGAGCAACAGAAACGAAACAAAAAATATGACGGCAATACCGTAACGAAACGAAATTTTGTTTTGGAATCCCACAACTTTACATATCAAGTGACGTTGTTGTAAGTTGTTTAGAAACTTTCACGGTTTGAAATCGACTACTCAAGCCGTATCAAAATCGTCACAATCATTACAAAATTCTTTTGACCTGATCTGTAATGACATATTTAGCACTTCACATATAAATAAAATTTAAAAACAACAGGGAATAATCTTAATAATCTTTAGGTAAACGCTAACAATCGATATTTTATTTTTTTTAAGGAATTGAATGAATATCCGTTATGCTTTCATTATCGTCTGGAATTTTGTTGTATATTAACATTAAATGAGATTAAGCAACATTTTTTCGTTCTTCTAATAGCAGGCTTGATTCCTAGAATCTAAGAAATCAAATTCAAAAATAGTCGGAGATCTTTTTTTTCAAAGAGTTGACCAAGAGTTGAAATTCTCATAGTCATTTTCTATTTTATCCCAATCTCACTTAAAGATAAAAAGTTAACGCTTGAGTAGTATGTGAGTTGACCCCCTACGGATAATACAATCACGAATTGGCTTATAACAATTTTGGGTCGATTGGTTGGATTAAGGTTGATGTTCTTAGTTTTTTACAACAACTCTTCTTTTCCAAGTATTTTCGTAGTATTTCCAAGCTCATTGCTGATTTTGCTCACTATTCGGCAGTGACTCAATAAGAAGTGAACCGAACCGAACCATTTTATTTTTCGGTTTTTGGTTCGGTTCAACATTTTTGAAAACACACCGGTTCGGTTCACGAGCACAAAAAGCGGTTCGGTTTAAAACCGGTTCGGTTCAGAACCGGTTTCCATCCCTGATATATAACGAGGGTCTAAGACTGCATCATTTTCAAACAGACTGGTCTCGCAATTTTCTAATTCACTGAACAAAAGTTTTGCTAAGCCAGAATCTTTTTTTATTTGAAGCTAACAATTGAGCCTAATTGCTTAAAAATCCGCCAAATCTAACTGCTCGTTTCGCAGTCTAGTGGTTGCATTCAGAACCGAAACCGTACAACGTTTAGGTTCTTTTCGGTCTTTTCGGTTCTAACAATATCGGTTCTCGGATACCGGTATACAAAAAATTAAAAATATCGGTTCCGGTTCGGGTTCCGGTTCTGAGTTTCAATCGGTTCTTTTCGGTATACGGTTCCGGTTCCGGTTTGATTCCCTGATTGACATGCTGCAATATTTATATCCCTTCTAGAAGTCAAAATATCCCGAGATCGGATATGATTTAGAAAACCGATGTTATGTAGATAATTCCCGACCTATATATTGAAATATACATAAAATTGTTAAAAGTTTCTCTAAACCGAACCCTTTTCCAAACAGAGAAGTTCCGGTTTATATTGAGTTTGGGAGGTAATAGATTTGGCATAATATAATAAAATAGAAAAAAATATCCAAAAGGAACTAGTTGAAATAGATAGTTTGAAAAAGGAGGGAGGGAGGGGGGTTTAATTTTCAGACGATCGATATGTTTGAAATTCGGTATAAAAACTTGATGGGCAAAACAAACGGAAAACTAATTTTTCAATCCAATTCAAAATATTACCCCAAAGCCGCAAATTGGGAGTATAAAGAAGTTCACTTTCAACGGAAGATATTAATGCATTTATTTCAATTTCGAAAAATGCTAACCCAAAGTCGAACCAATAAGAGTTCAAGGTTTTAATTTCGGTGTAAGTTCTTTCCTTCGATTCAGATATCTCTTACTATACTTAGGTTTCTCGAAATAGTTTAAAGGGGGTGTACGATAAAGCCATTGACCGTTTACCTTTTTTTTGTTAATTTTATAATTTTTAACACTCTGAAAGTATGGTTTTCATTGCAGCCTCTGCGCGGGAAATGATCTGTGAACGTTGTTCATATTTAGGCACACGTCGAAACTTTTAATCGTCCAATAAATTTAACCTTTCACGCTTGCATGCTATACTTCCTGCTCCTTCTTGGTGTTTCTCTCTTGACATGAGGGACTTTCCGCATTTTCATAGTTGATATACATTTTTTAAGGAATCGTTTAGTAAAGCATTTAAAAAGTTTTATTTTATTTTAGCATTATAATAAATAGGGGTTGTAAACGGTTTTAAAACTGTATAATGTCCAATTCCATACTCCCAGCCAACACACCAACTTTCTGAAGTATGGATTTGAATCACTTTTGAACCTTTTCATTATAGATTGCAAAATTCCTTTAAATTGGAAAACAGAAAATCGAATGAACCTAGTTTAGCCTCATTTGAAACGGTTCAAACACTTGGATTATAAAATAATTGTTTTTTTATTTAGAGATAAGAGTATATATACTTTATGGAGTTTAAAATGCCTCTTTGCGTTACAAACATCAGGTCAAGTTTAATATATCTTCTTTCTGAAAGGGTAGTGAAAAAGAAATATGTTCCGATGTTCATTGTTTTAACAGGTTATCCTTCAGTCCATCACACTCTTTACATTTCCTTGCTCTCTTTTCTCTGTATGTTGTTCTTTTGGCTGCAATGTTCAAGGTGTGCTGATACTACGCATACACAAGATCGCTCAGTAGATGGCACATTTTATTAATAGCCAAACTACAAGACTTCAGGTTAGGGCAACTCAGATCTGCTTGTGAGTGTGTGTGTGTTTGTGGGTGTGTGTTGTTACCATATCTCTAGGCTTATGGAAAGAAGTAAAATAAATGCTTCTTAAAATAGATAATTATTTGTGGCTCTTTGAATATGGGTCGCATAATAATAGGTTAGTGGGGAGATGAAAATCTTATGCTCATATCACTTTCACTGCGCAATCGCAACTTTTAAATTTTTGGCAAGACAAATGATAAATTTGAATATGGCAAAGCCCCGAGCCATAATGGAAATACACGCCTTTTGGGTGTGCGTTCTTCCAAGTGACAAATTTGGTCTTCCATTGACTATAACACAAACCTTATTCAGTATGCCTGTTTTGGGTTAATGCATAACAGAACTTGAATATTGCATTAAATAAATAAATGAAAACTATTTGAAATTTTTAATCCTCTGTTTAGGTAAAGTTGAGAAGGTCATTAAAAAAATCGGTTACCATTTGGTAAGTTAAATGCAAATTGACATTCATAATAAGTTGATTCATTCATAAATTTATGGTTTAACATATGAAGTACAGTGAACCAGTGGTATAATGAACTTATTTCAAACTAAATTAATTTTTAGAGAAACGGAAAATAATAAAACTGTCTTAATCGAATTTGTCTAGCGTTTCTGAGAGATATTAAATTCATCTCATTGCACTGTTTGAATTCACTTATGCAAAGTTCGTAAATTTTAGTGTCAAATTGTCATCGGTGCCAAAATGTAGATTCGTTATTACCCGCCAGTGACAAGTTAAGAGTCAAAACAATAGACACTTCCGGAAAAATCAGCCCCTTAGAGCTAAGCATGGTGCCATCTAATAAATAATTTTTTTCTTTCTTTAGAAAATAGCTTTTATACATCCTTTCACCTTCACCAGTGGTGTGAAAGAAAAAAACTTTTGTATTAGATGTTCCAAAGCGCGATCGAACCCACGACTTGTCCAGCACACTAGCCGCTGGCCCACACCAGGCCACTGAATTAAGCACTAATAAATTCAGTACCAAGTCATAGACCTGCAGGGATGTCTTCGAATTAGTCCTATTGAGGCCAGCTGTGAAGTAACTACACTCAGAGAAAAAACCAAGCCGATCGTGCTTGATATCAAGCAGTTATGATATCAAAAGTACGGTAAGACGGAATATTCTTGGATCCAAGCCGAAAATACTGAAATCAAGCACGAATTTCTGAGACGTTCGAAGTCAAGATTAATTGTCTTCTCCTATGCAAGCAGTTTTCGCCCAAAAAAAAATCAAGAGGAAAAAAATCTAAATTGAAGCCGATTTCTGTCTCGCCGATTCGTGCTAGATTTCTCTGGGTGTAGATATGAAAAAGGTTTTCAATCTTTGCCGTTCGGATTCGGCGTTAAACTGTAGGTCCCTTTCTCTGGTGCGAAAAATTATAAGCACACACGCTAAGAGATTGAGAGAAGCCGCAAGAACCTCTCCTGTTGATGGTAGTGTATTCAAATCTATGATCGCTTGCATAGATCCAATTAAATAAACTGAGACAGTGGTACGTTCTTCATGTATATTGTCCATAATCAGCAATCATCATCAATTTCGCGACGTCTGTTTGAGTAGCTTCACAAATGTATGACATTTTATAATAGTTTTTTTGAACAATTTTGTCAAAATTGTTGTCTGCCTAGGCAGCTCAAAGACAAATCAAGGGGAAATTTGATCTTTTAAAGCCTTCTCGAGGCCATCAAACATCCGAATATCTGATTTTGGATTTTTGATAAATTCTTTATAAAATATACGGAATTTTTTGAGCCATGTTGTGCAAAGATCTTCACATGTTGAAAATCGTATGGAGAAATGTCCGGTACACTTGTCACATATCTCCAAATAGTTGGCTGTCAAGATTCTCTAAGGAAAAACTTTTATCAACATATGTACAATAGAATAGAAGGCTAAATTTTATGAATATTTAGCAGGGACCGAAATTAATTAGTTATTTTATAATAAAAATTTCAAAATAACAATTAATTTTCAATTTTTATATACAAATAAGTAATTAACTGATATAAAAAAATTTTTATTTAAAAATTAAAAATTAATTGATATGAAAAATTTTTATTTTAAAATTTAACAATTACTTTTAGTTTTACATAACCCTCAACCCATCGTAGCACAAATGTATGAATGTATCTTTGATCTGTGGGTCCATATGTTTATATTCCAGTGGTTGAAGGGCATCCATTGTTTCTTTTTAAACGAATTATGAAGTATGCAGATTAGACTGGCCCTTAAAAATAGATTTCAAAATACCGGGCGGAAAAAGATTCGTTTTGGCCCCAATAGATATGAGAAAAAGTTTGGCAGCGATCGGACTTCATTTAGTGGACGCGCTCGCTCTCAAGATCGAAAATTTGAAATGTATGGAAAATGAGGGGGATGAGTTTCGAATTTAATCTCTAAAAATTCAAAAAAAATTTTATTTGTTAATTCTTTTTATATCATTTTAGGAGAATATTATAGCAACATTTTAAATATAAATGTGTCTTATTTTGAGCGTAAACTTGGCCAGAGTTATATAAAAAGGGTAAATTTTTCCAAATTTTTTTGTATTTTTTCGAAGAATTTTTAATATATATGAGATTCTGATTTTTGCTTTTGCCCGGGCGGCAAAACTATCGTTTTGGTCCCAATTGATATAATAATAAGTTTGGCTGCGATCGGACTACATTTAGTGGACGCGCTCTCGCCCCAAAATCAAAAATTTTAAATATACTGCCACAATATGGGATGAGATTCGGATTAAATCTCTAAAATGAAAAAAATTTTAAGTGCTTTTCTCTTTAAATCCTTTATGGGGAATACCATACCAACATTTTACATATTTTTGTTGGATATTTCGAGCGTAGACTTGGTCAGAATCATATCAAATCGCTCAATTTTTAAAAGAAAAAATTTTTTTTGAGTTGAGTTTCGAATTTAATCTCTAAAAATTTTTCATTTTTGTTTAAGTGTTAATTCTTTTTAAATCCTTTTAAGGGGAGTACTAAAGCAACATTTTACATATTTTTGTTTGATATTTCGAGCGTAAGCTTGGTCAGAATCATAAAAAATCGGCCAGTTTTTCGCATTTTTTTTTGTTTTTTTTTTATAATAAATTAATAAATACGAGATTGTGATTTTGCTCTTGCCCGGGCGGAAGAAGTTTCGTTTTGGTCCCAATAGATTTAATAAAAACTTTGTCAGCGATCGGACTTCATTTAGTGGATTTCTGTGCAGTCATCTTTACAACACGCATATTGAAAAAAATACCTTTAAGACTTGTCGGTTTGACGGCAACTTTCTTCCCAGGATTTGGTGCTAAATCCGAAAAACCAACTCTATCTTCTCTGTGAAATTTTCGAAGCTTCGTGTTCCAATCGAGCGGGATTTTAAAGCTGTCATTGCTAGTGTTTTTTTAAGACACGTGAACAAATGTAGAGAAATAACAGTTCGTCAGCTGATTAGCAGAGATACAAATATCGATGAAGACATTCGCTGCGTATCGATAGATTCAACTATTTATCGGTTCAAATCATGATCTGAATCAAAAGTACGTTGATTTATTAAACAGTGTTAATTACTAGCGAAAATGAGAATCTCGTAAATATGTGTATTATTTATCAAAAAAAAAGTTTTTTTTAAACACTTGAAATAGCTTGTGTCAAGGGTTACCGACTTCGACCAAATCACATAATCTTAAAAACATTACATATTACCCTTGACCGAGTTTCAGAGCAGTAATATTGAGAACAAAACAGTTTTTCTTACTGAAAACCATTTCCGAACGAACATTTTTGGCAGCTTCAAGAAGTCATCCGATCCGGTCCGTTGATATTGGCAGCGCCTGTGCATAATTTTAGCTCGATAGTTCCAAAACTGAGGGACTATTCTAGACGGACAGCCGACGCCACAAACGGACTGGACAAAGCTTAATCGACTCAGCCGTCATGCTGATCAAGAAAAATATACTTTAGGGGCCGCAGATGATTCCTGCCATGCGTTGCAAATTTAAAATTAAACAATTTTCAAGAGTATAAAAACAAAAAATAATTGTAATCAAGCTTTACAATCGAAATATCCAAAAATTTAAAATGTTGCTTTTAAAAGATAACACTTAAACAAAATTTAAAATTTTGTAGAGATTAAATTTAAACTCATCCCCTAATTTTCCATACATTTCGAAATTTTAGCGGGAATTATCCTTCAGTTTTGGATATCCGCGGGAATTAACATCATTTCCCACACCGTGTTATATGTGAAAAAAATGGGTTTTAGTGAGAAAAAACTGGTTGGTTTTCTTATCCCCCACAAACACAACGGGATAATTTTTATTGGTTTGGTGTGGGGGACCGCGGCGCCGAGGGGGATTTGATGTACCAACTCCACAAAGCTTTTCTTATTTTTTTACATTTTTTAAACATAATTTGACTAACACGAGAGCCCTAAGCTTTAGCATTTTTTAAACTGTTTTTATTAAAACACATTTTGAATTCAAGCGGCTGACAAGTCAGTGCGACCTTAGAATTTGGCCGCCGTTTTGGGTCTTTTTTTAGTGTATTTGTATTTTAAGACATTGTGGTCTTACTAAAGCTTACAATCCACTTAACATAAATAAGTGGCAATTTCGTGACATAAATATTTATTTGTTCTGGAAATAGGCCTTGAGCACAAACGCGTTTTACATTTTAAAAAGTGTTTTAAGTGCGGTGCAGACTGAGTGATCAAAAAAAGGATGCTTCATCAAATAATTTTCGGAGACAAAGTATTAAAAAAAAACCCATTCAAAACATAGAAAGAATCTGGCGGGATGTAATGATCGGGTTGCCACGTTTGGCCGCAGAAAGGAGCAATATTTCAAAAAAAATTTTTACAAATTCCGTTTCCTCAAGCGAATTTTAAAACACAGATCGTAAACAATTTTTCAACGAATGTTCTCAATTAAATTACTAGGCAGAGATTTGAAAATCAGTTTGCCGCTGAAGCCGGAGTTCATAGTCCCTGGATGTAAAGAATTCGTTTATTCCTCAACATTAGATATTAGCTGCTGCGCTGCGGTAGCGAACGTTCTTTTGATCATAACTTGACCAATAGATGACATCACTAATTGATTTACAAAACCGATCTATGGATGACGCCACTACTGTAACCATTTGAAATTTGACCAATAGATGGCACAACTACTGTGGCGCTCCGGCAGAGAACTTTCTTTTGGTCATACCTTGAGTATAGTTTATACTATATTTATCATTCCTTCCGCAAATCGATAAATAATCTTGATTACTAAATTTCTCTAGAAGAAGGTATAAACCATATATCTACAAAACTTTGGCAGATATTACGTTTTTCCCAATTGCAGGGGCAGCCGGGGATGTGGCAAAAATTTAATATAAACTTGATCTGCCTGTACGAAGTAATACTGAGATGTTCAAAAGTTAACCCAAACTTAAGTCAGCGGTTAAAAAAATTACATATTACCCATGACCGTGTTTGAGAGTATAAATAGAGAGCAAAACAGTTTCTATAAATTCTCTAAAACCATTTTCCGACCGATCATTTGTATGGCAGCTACAAGAAGTAGTTATCCGATCCGGTCGGTTCCGACATATTAGCAGCGTGCAGTAAAAGAAGACTCTGTGCAAAGTTTATCCCACCGATAGCTCTAAAAACAGGACTAGTTCGCGTAGAAACAGACAGACGGACAGACGGACGGACGGACAGGGAGAGAAGGGGGGAGAAAAGTTTTAAGAGTCTCAGCGTGTCGTGGGTTAAGAATATATATATATTTTGTATGGTCGAAGATTATTCCTAATTTCCGTGCAAACCTCCTGGGTAGCAATTAAATTTTTTGCGTAAATATATAAGAAATGGTTGTGATTGCAGTCCCTGGCCCTCTGCCTATGGTTATTAAATACAAATTTCTGCATATAGCCGTTTTTTTGGTGCCAGGTACATGCTGTGCGTTTTCGCTCCCGTCGGCGCTAATGAGTACATTTTTACTAAGAAAAACTTTGGTTGCCCATATTCGACGGACCCATCTGGCAACGCCATAACTTTTTACAGAGATGTCAGATCGCTTAATGACATACCGTGTTTTGAGCGGCAGCCCAAGCAGATTTTTACCATGGAACAATACACGCCACGCGAGCGCTCTGAAATAGTTGAAATTTACATTCAACAGAACAAGTCAATTGTGAAAAACTCAACGTGCTTTTAAAAAATTAAAAAATGTGAAAAGTGCGCCTTCTAAGAACACCATTAAGCGTTTATACGAAAAATTTTCGACTGGTGAGGCTCTTTCTAATCCGAAGAGGCCAAATAAAAGTCGACCAAGGCGATCGGCCGAGAATATCGCTGCCGTACGAGCCAGTGTTGAGAGGTCCCCAAGAACATCCCAAAAACGCCGTTCTCAGCAGTTGGGCATGGCTCGGTCCACTTTACAACGGATTATTCGCGTTGATTTGCATTTGTTCCCGTACAAAAATTCAATTGACGCAAAGATTGTTGCCTGCGGACAAGCCTCGTCGATTGGAATGGGCCCAAAGAGTCATCGAAATGGCCGAAGATGACGAGCAATTTTGGAACAAAATTATCATGTCCGATGAAGCCCATTTCTCATTGAATGGGACCGTAAATAAGCAAAATTGCCGTATTTACGCCACTGAAAATCCTCAGGAGATTCAAGAAGTGCCTCTTCATGACGAAAAAGTCACAGTTTGGTGCGGCGTTAGTGCGAAAACGGTCATTGGGCCGTTTTTCTTCCAAAATGAAAATGGCCATGCTGTTACCATCAACCAGGAGCGTTATCGCGACATGATGACCAATTTTGTGATGCCAATTATTCGTCGAAAGCGTATGAGGCAGTTCTGGTTTCAACAAGACGGCGCTCCACCGCACACAAGTCGCATAACAATCGATTTTCTGAAGAAATTGTTTCCGGGCCGTTTGATGTCGAAAAGTGGTGATTTGGACTGGCCACCGCGTTCGCCCGATTTGACGCCGCCTGACTTCTTCTTGTGGGGATATTTGAAGTCAAAGGTTTACGTTAACAAGCCAAGGACCGTAGAAGAGCTCAAGGACAACATTCGTGAAGAAATAGCCGCTATTCCGGCCGAAATGTTGGCGAAATCGATGGAAAATGCTGCAAAAAGGGCACAATACGCCATCAACGCCAGAGGCGGCCATTTGAGAGATATCATATTCAAAAATTGATGTAAACAAATCTACTTGGAACAAATTAAATGATTAAGATTGCCAACCGCCAAATTTTTATTTTTTTTCTTTGATTTAAAAAAAAAAAAATGGGTCCGTCGAATATGGGCAACCCTGTTATATTTCGATGCTGCAATGGTCAAATCTTGAAGCTCTTTTGCAACATTCGTAGTCACCAGCGCTAAAACGCAACGAAATATAAGAATGGCTCTATTTAGCAATTCAAGAAGATGGAACAATTCGAGTTCCGCAACATTGTAACAGATTCGTTGCTGCAAAGTGAGGAAGTGGCATATCACCGTGGTCCCAAATCTCAAGACACGAGCTCAAAAACGATTGAAACTGGATAATGTTGGGCACAACATTGAGAATGGGACAAAACGAATTCGCTGTCGCCACTGTGCCTTGTACACCATCTACTATTGTGCCAAGTGCAAAGTGGCAGTGCATCCTAAATGTTTCTCAGAATACCATAAATAAATTTAACTTAAACTTTAACCTATTCCATGTATTTTCCTTAACAATTCAACTATTATATAAAAACATTTTTCAGTAAATCGTAGAGCTTTTTTAGCGGGCTCTAGGTCATTAAGTTATGATTTTGTCCATAACGTTTCTAAAACAAGACACGCACAACACTACAAAGGAGGCTGGTTTGAATATAGCGCTATTTCATGAATACCAATTCAAATGCTAAATCCCTATCATGGTAAGCTTATAGAAAAATCCGACACGAGGCTTTGAGTCTTTCGGCTGCAGTCTTTCAAACTCACCAAAACAAGCTCATATTTGGGGGGCGGTCTCATTAAAAGCATGCTCTTATCAACCAATTCAATTAATTATCTATAACAACAATTATGGCGGGTTATGTCAAAGTTTGTAAATAGCTTAGGTAGACTTAGAATTCGATTAATGTAATGCGACTTTAGGCAGGCTTGCTTAATCGGTAATATAATGATCATCCATTTGTCGACAGCCAATATGTTTTCTGGTCGACTCCGATTCTTTCTAACTTCTAACAACTGAATTGGCGGGTGAAAACTAGATATAAAAACTTATTACGAGTCCCTCTAAACTATTACCCTTGACCATAACTTGCTAAAGTTGCACTCCAATTTGTTAGTTTGACTTGTTTTAATGTTTGGTTACTTATACCGACTGTTGACCGTTCGTTAAACGTCCATTTCACCTACATATGTCGACAACAATGTATATTAATGCATCGCATTGCGTCGCTTCGCGGAGCTAATTCATTAGGAGAGTGGGTGGGCAAGTTTTTCACTATTCTCCATATGCATATGCAAGCATATTTAACAGCTTTTCATTCAACACATCTCAAGTGCCAGCAGACAGCAGTTAGACAAGCAGCAGCAGCAGCAAGTAACAGCAACAGAATTCAGAGCTTACATCACCCAACTGATTTGGTTTTTGTACTTAGTGGGTGTTTGGTCGAATGCGGTATTTGAATTTGTTGTTGTTTATAAATATTGCACATCTATTCTGAGCATTTTTAATTCAATACCTGCTTACTCGAACGTACATATTTGTATATTATGACCATAACTGCCACTTTGGGCGCCCACGCGGCATTCGGTTTTGAAAGAGAAT
Source organism: Lordiphosa stackelbergi (assembly GCA_018904235.1). NCBI lineage: Eukaryota > Metazoa > Arthropoda > Insecta > Diptera > Drosophilidae > Lordiphosa > Lordiphosa stackelbergi. The sequence continues at coordinate 172,424 of JAEIFU010000145.1, forward strand.
AAACAAACAATCAATCGATAGCCAAAACGACAAGAGAAATTTAATTCGGCTTGATGAATTGTTTGGCCTTCCTTTTGTCAGAAAGTTTGACCAAGAGTTGTTTGCAATAAAAAGTGTAAAACGCGTTTGAAATTCACGCGCTTAGAACTCACGACGGCGGCATTGCGACTGTTTGCAAAAAAAATAAACAAAACAACGTTACTAATTCGCATGCGCACAAGCAGCTGACACGTACATATGCAAAATACAGCCACCTGATGGCGTTTTGCTTACGTTACGTGACGCTTAGCGATTGAGCAGGCGTTAGGTTTAAATTTGAAATTGGCAAAACACACTCAAAATCAGCCAAAGTTGAGTAATAGATTTTGTTAAAATTAAATAAAATATTATAATAACTGCACAAGGCAACACGCCATTGCACTTTTCCATAGAAAGTGGTCCCACCTGATTCCAACTCAGTCATCAGTTTTGCTACATCACCCTGTTTCCAAGATATAGCAAAATATGTGAATTTTGCATATCTGCCAACATTTTTAATTATTTTCTTACCTAAATTAAGAACTTTCACTTTCAAAACTTCCGAAAATTCCTCATTTAAGTAGGGGAGAGTGGGGGTTGTTATCATAGTTTTGTTTTTCGAACATAACTTGGCCAAAAATCAATATTTTTTCGTTCTGTAAATTTTGTATTTTTAGGTAAATTTTGTATTTTTTAAAAATAAAATTTTGGGTTTTTTATTTTTTATTGAAAAGAAAAGTGATTTTTTGACATTTAGAAAATTTGTGGGGGGTTGTGAGCCACCCATCTAAAAGTTCAAAATTCGTGTTTTTAAGCCATTATTCTTTATTAAATATACAAAATGAACAATTTTTCTCATATTCTGAATTAAGAAATATCAATGAAAAGTGAAAATTGATTGACGGCATCAGGCTTGTTTTCTTTTATATACGAGCACTTTTTGCTTGTGGCTGTTCTTTTGTTTGCCTTTTTCAATGTTTTTTTTACTTCTTTGGAGAGTTTTTCCTCTGTTTTATTGCGCGTCATTGCAATATTCTGTTTGAAAGTCAAAACCGCCTTTTTAAAGTGGCTCACAACCGCCCATATCTCACTTTTTTTTTTGGTGACGTAACATAACCAAAAAAGAAATTGTTACAAAAAAAAAACATACTTCTATCAAAAAAGGCAATTGACCAAAGATATTTCCCTTATACTTACTTTTGTCATTACGAAAAAAATTTTGTATAATATTCACAAGTCAAAAATGAAAAAAAAACTTTTTTTTTGAAAAAAAAGTCGAGTTCTGGTTCACGAACTTAAAGAAGGTGTAGACCGATAGGTTACTTGCCAAAAGTTAGGTAATAAGAAGGGTGACACGTGACACATGACATAAACAAAAAGTTTAAATTTATTTTTTTTTGTGGCCAATATTCGAGTGGCTCACAACCCCCAGCGGCTCAGAACCCCCCATTCTCCCCTACGGAATTTCTTGATTAAAGAGTGTTTTTGAAAATCCCTAAATTGTTGATTTCAATAACGTTTTTGGATATGAAAGCACGACTCAATTTTTTTCAAAACAATTGGAGCCTAAAATAAGCACGTGGGTCATTCTTTTATAAACTGAACGGTTTTAAAATTTTCCATTTTTGATTTCCATAAAAAAAATGCGAAACTAGATCTCGACATGCCCACCAAAACGTAATTTGTGGTTTTGCACAAATTTTTTTGTTAAATTTATAAACAATTTAAAAAATCATCAAAACCGAAAAAATGGTAAAAAGGGTTTTTTAAAAACGGGATTACTCAGGTTTGGTTCGTCGGACAGGTCTCAAGTTGATATCGGTGAAAAGTATTTTACTGTACCTACTCAAATTATAATTTCATAGATTTTTTAAATTATTTAATAATATTAAGAAATTTTTGCTACAAATTGTTTATAACTATACATGCATATAACATATGATTATGCTATAGTCATCCGATCTGGCCGGTTCCGACAAATGTGCAACCTATTTGTACCAAAACGTTTCGTGCAAAGTTTGCTTAAGATAGCTATAAAACTAACAGGAAAGATAGCATAAAAACAGACGGACATGGCATTCTGGTCTGACAATCTGGTCTGGAATTTTGTGATTTTTTTTTTGACAAAATGGCGGCTATTGAAAAATGAAAATTCAATTTTGGGCTTTTTTGTTGTATGTAACTTAGTGTAAAGGCCTATACTTAGATGAGATAAATTTTTTGTTTGGTACGATAGTTCACATGAATAAAAACAATTTCATACAAATAAGATGCCTTTCCAAACGTATTCAGATTTCAAAGCAGTAAAAAATTGTAAACATTTTTTTAAAATTTTGATTGAGGGTCAGACTATTGTGACAATTCTGCGTCGATTTCAGTGTAACTGGAAATACATGGCCGTCAGATTGAACGTGGTTTTGAGATAAATGCGTATAAAGTTTGAAGTAATGTGAAAATGACTTGTATTAGCGAAGACATTGTTCGACGAAAACGGCTATATCTTCTAAAGTATTTCGAATTTAAAAAAATTCTTTTAGAGCGATATTTTCAAGTATCCACTTCGAGAATCTTAAAGTTGATTATTGCTTTCCTGAAAAGTAGGAAAAACGCATTGTGCTGTTATTACCTTTTGCCACAGATATGTGTGCTTGATCAGCATCATTAGACGAAGTCATGCCCGTCTGTCCGTTCTTCTGTATCAACACCTGGATCTCGGAGAGTTGGATTAGCTAGAGCATGCAAATTAGCAATTTATACTCCTATTGTCTGCACGCAGATAGAACTTGTTTAAAATTTTTGGCACGCACCCTATCACCCCCACTATTTAATTTTATTTTTAATTTTATACTCACATTTATATTTTGCAATATCTGAATTCTATGAAATTTTCATAAGGACCGATATGAAATAAACGTACATAAGGCCCCCCCCCCCCCCCCTCCTTACTGGAGCTTGTCCACCTGTGACATAACCAACCAGCGCAGCCGGGTTACATAGAGCTCATACAGTTCGTCATTATTTCGAATGCGGAAAACATCGCCAACTTTTAAAGGTCCATAAATCCTCCGAAGAATCTTTCGTTCAAACACGCCAATCGCCGCTTCATCCGCGCTGTCATTGTCCATGCTTCTGCGCCGTATTGCAGGACTGGGATGATTAGCGACTTGTATAGGGCTAATTTTGTTCTTCGCTTGAGGTCTCTGCTCTTGAGCTCTCTACTTAGCCCGTAGAGGCATCGGTTTGCAAGAGTGATCCTTCGTCGGATTTCCAGACTGATGTTGTTGTCGCTGGTTATCGTCGTTCCGAGGTAAACAAAATCCTCAACAACTTTAAAGTTGTATTCTCCCATTGTAACAAATTGTCCAAGACGCAAGGACTTTTTGTCCGCGGATACAAGGTATTTCGTCTTGTCCTCATTTACCGCTAAACCCATCAGTTCTGACTGCCTCTCAATCTCTGAAAACGCCCTGCTTACCGCCCGTTCGTTTTTGCCGATGATGTCGATATCATCGGCATATGCGAGTAGCATTAGATCTTTATAAATAAAGGCGCCCGTTCTGTTGGCATGTGGGCACCGGCGCAGTATATATTCCATCAGTAGATTGAAGAAGTCGCACGATAAGGTATCGCCCCGCCTAAAACCTCTTGGTATCAAATGGTTCGGAAAGGTTCTTTCCTATTTTGACGGAGCTTTGTGTACTTCAACGTCATCATGCAAAGACGGACGTACTTTGCTGGTATACCAAGGGTAGACAAGGCTTCAAAAAACCTTGACCTTATCGGCGTGTCGAAGGCTGATTTATAATCAACAAATAGATGGGTGTGTTGATGCCTCTCTCATAGGTCTTCCAGGATTTGTCGTAATGTGAATATCTGGTCTGTGGTGGATTTACCAGGTCTAAAGCCACACTGATAAGGTCCAATCAGTGTGTTAATAAGCGGCTTAAGACGTTCACAAATAATGCGCGACAGAACCTTATATGCAATGGGAAGGAGACTGATCCCGCGGTAGTTGGCGCAAACTGCAGGGTCTCCTTTTAAAGATTGGGCATAGAACACTTAAATTCCAATCGTCGGGCATGCTTTCGTCAACCCATATACGGCAAAGAAGTTGGTGCATGCACCTTACCAACTCTTCCCCTCCAGCCTTGAACAACCCAGCGGGCAGCTCATCAGCGCCAGGTGATTTATTGTTCTTTAGCCTTTGTATGGCTAAGCAGACTTCCTGTTGGGTCGGCGGGTCTATCTCTATGTTGTCGATTGGTGGCATCGCTACTTCAGAGGCGGACAGGTCATCGCCTCCCAGTAGGTGGGAGAAGTAGCTTCTCCATTTGTTAAGCGCCACTGCGGATCGGTGACCAGATTCCGTGTTCGTCTTTGCATGTGCGACCGGTAAACCACAGAGATCTCTAGCGGCTTTTCACGCTTCCTTGAAATACTGCTAACATAATTTCAATGTGTTAACATTAATTTTAATTCTCTTGTAATTACCATAAAGGAAGGCTATTGAACATTACTTTCCCTGAGTAACGGGTATATCAAAGTCGGGCAGTGCAGACTTTGACTTACGCTCTGGTTTTTCAGTGAGGTTGTTTTTTCTCAAATGGACTACGAAGCGATCCAGAGGCTCTGACTGGTATTTTCTGCCACTTTCATGGTTAGTGAGGAAGTCATGTCACTGCCACGATTCTAATGAACTTCTGGGAAGTATCCGAGACCGAGGTCACGTCTCTACAAATTAGGATAATAAAACACGAGAGTTTTTCTTTTGATATTTTTATGGTAAAAGTTTATTATTTGTAACTTTATTTTTTAGTTTTTCTTTCTTTGCCCATTTTCTTTTTGTTTTCATGTTTAAATGTCTATAAAGTATATATAATATATATTTCTGCATTTTTTTGTAATTTTACCTTTGTGGCTTGTATTTTTTTGGGTTTTTTATTTTTTATTTTTATATATTTAACTTGCCAGTTGTTCATTTGTTTTTTTTTTAAATACTTATTTTGTGTATAATAATTATTTTTATTAATAATAATTTAATTGTTGTAATTATAACTTGGTTTACTTGTTCATTTTCATAATTTTCTGCTCCTTTTGTGTGTGTGTGTGAGAGAGTTTTGCATATATGTATGTCGCCCCATATACGTCGCCCAGTGTTGGCAAACGAAAGAAAATTTACATGTTTGCCTGGCAATAATATTGTAATTTAATTCTACGTTTTGTTTGATATATAATTTTAATTTTTTTTTTTGGGATTTAATTATTGTGTGCCGCTTTCTCTCCTTGTGTGTGTGTGTGTGTATCTGTTCCGGAAATTAGTCGAGAGAAAAAGAAACATAATTTAGGCAAAACATTATATTTTTAAAGAAAATTTGGCGGCTTGTCTAATCTTCATTTTGTTATTGTTTGCTGTACTCGGTTGTATATAATTTATGTTTGCTTTAGGTTTATTTATGTATGTAGGTTTTCTTTTCTGGTATGGCATATAAATAATGTGTTAAAATATATATTAAGTATTAAAATATTGTATAGTTTTCTTTCCTTTTGTTTTTGGTTTTTCATAATTAATTAATAGTTTAGCTTCTGCTTTAATTGTGTGGTTTCAACAATCTCTTGCGACGCGGCGCAAGAAATTAAATTGAATATATATAGAGATATACATATGTATATATACATACATATATATTTCTTAATGTTTTGTTTTCGGTGTTTACTTTCATCCTTTTTTGGTTTCATGAACGAATGCACAAATTTTTACACACTTCGTCATTTTTGTTGAGTTAAATTTGTTTAATGTACACATATGTATAATAGTATATAATATATAATATAGTTTATATAAAGACTTTCGTTTGTTGGGGAGGACTTGCTATTTGAAATTATTTTGCCAACTACATTTGTCTATTAGGGGTTTCATTATTATTTTTTTTTTGTTCTGTCTCGGCTTGCAGTTAATAAATGTAATCAACAATGCTGGTCATTAGGATAGAGCCAAAGAGAAGATGGGTTTGGCTAAATGTAAGTTAAAGAAATTAAAGAAACTGAAACTGATGATTTATCTAAATTTTTTGCTAGAAGCCCTTATTAACCTTACTTTTTGGTTGGAATAGCCATAAACCAAACCCGATTAAAATAATATTTTCAATACCTAAAACAAGTACAAAATATTCCTCGCTTAATTTTCAAAATCTCTGATCATTATTCCTTATAAATATGTATTACTACAAAAACCTAAATACATAAATTAAGAACATCCCCTCTTGGTTTAAGCCCAGGATTTATTTTAATTAATTCCCATTTTTTCATGTTCTTAGACCATTATTTTGAACCGTATAAGATTAAAATAATGCAACAGCTTAGCCAAGGGTCAATTGGGTATAACTAATGGCCCTACTCTGAACTTAATGTCAATTTCAGTATAAGAGTTTGTAATTCGATGTATTAAATTTTTTAAATTTATAAGGAAAGCGACCAGCGGATATGTAGTTATTAATTTTAAATCCACTAGAAAATTCATAACAACTGCTTAAAGAATTTCCATCTAGAAAATGTTAGTTCAAAATTCTGCGAATCTAGGACGTATATGGAATTCATCTTTACTCCAAGTTCAATGCGATGGAACTTGTGGCGAATTTATTTTCCATTGTGAGCTTGGTTAGTTTACCATTGGAATTGGCTTCAAGAAAGGTTAAGTATTTAAAAATTCTTGAATTTTTTTCTTCTCATTTTATATGGAATTAAATTTAACTGATTATTGAAATTTCTTAAATTCGTTCTGATCGTTCATTTTTACAAAAAATAAGTTCAAAAATTTAGACCAGTCGATTGTGATTTCAAATATTTTAAATACTTGGAAGGAAATGGTCAGAGCAATGGTTGAGCAAGCAGAGAAAAATTCCTCAACTACTTTGAAAACACATTGAAATGTTCTTTAACACTTGATAAGTGTATTATAATTTTGCTTCGAACATAAGCAAAGCATAGATGGAATCATCTCCGACCATATAAAGTATATACATTCTTAATCAGCCTGACGAGCTGAGTCGATTAAGCTTTGTCCGTCCGTCTATCTAATTCTACGCGAAATAGTCTCTCAGATTTCAGGCTATCGAGCTAAAATTTTGGACAGAGTTTTTTTTGCACTGCACACTGCTATATGTCGAAGCCGCTCGGATCGGATGACTACTTTTGTAGCTGCCATAGAAACGTTGCTCAGAAAATGGGTTTTAATGAGAAACTTTTTTGTTTTCAGTGTTAGCGTTTTCAAACTCGGTCATTATTAATATTATATGTTTTTAAACTGATCAGACGAAGTTAGCTTTGGTCTATCGTTTTGAATAATTTATTCCTTTCATTATTTCGAACTATTTTGATAAAACGAAAGTGAATTGCGGAAGCAACTAAAAGTTTCTTTGCCAACAGAGTACAAGAGTCCCTCAAGAGTACTGGGTTCGCTTTTTGCACACATGTGTAGTCCAACGAGCAGCAAACAAAGTGAAGTGTATACAGTGGTTGTCCCCAACGGAATACAATCAAGTACTCTAATGCTTGTTATAGCGCTCACATTGTTTATGCAAAAGTGATCACTGGATCAAACCAGAGTATAATAAGGCTTCTTGATATTGTTACAATGAAATCCATGGCTGTAAGCCTTTCAAATTCTGTAGAAGGTCCGGTCCGAGGGCTCGAAGCATTCATGAAATCAATAGTTCGGTTAGAAGACCGGTTTCTAAGCTTGTCAAACCTAAGGTATTTAAGTAGTACCCTGCCGAGGTTATAGCTCGTGTAACAAGAAATTTTGGCCTCTCGCGGCGAACTAGAGGACTAAATCTATCGGGGGTGCCACAGAAACCTCTTCCAACCAAATTCCAACCGAATTCCAATTCTTAGATGGCACAGAAATTTATATTGGTTGGTTTCAAACCTCCCGTGTTTGGTTAGAAGATTTAGCAAAGCTATTTTCGCACTAGTGCCCTGTGTCGATGGTGGCGTCATCTACTAGTAAGGCAGAGGATTAGGGCTGCAAGTTATACCTCATGTTTGGCGCCAACAAATTTTTAAATTTTGCATTATATTTATGGAAAATATGACTTAAATTTGAATTATGATTTAAAAATTCATCATAAAACATATAACACAATCAAAGCATTTCAGTTAAACATCAAATTAACCCATAAAAAAGGGGAAATTTTTCGGCCAGAGATTCAGCCCTGTTTTTAGTGATGGAACTTCAATTGGATCATCTGGTGTTCTAACTAGATTTTCTAATAAGAAAATGAAATCTATCGAAGTTCTGTAGCACCGACGATTTTTTCGAGAGATTTACAAAACAACCGTCGGCAAAATCTCTAGAGATTTCTGTGGCACCCCCTATATGAGAGAAACGGGAACCTGACCTGGGAACTCTGCGGTGGTAACCAGAGAATAAACTAAACCTAGCGACCGGGAACACTAATTGGGCCCCCGGAGCCCGGAAACTAACTAGAGACCGCTCGGGAAAAAACTAGAACTAGGAACGAAGGATACTATGTGGGGATACTTGTCGGTGACCAGAAAATAAACTATACCTAAGGACCAGGGATACCAGGAGGGGAATCCTCGGTGGAGACTTGACAATGAACTAGACCTAGAGACCAGGGAACCTTGAGGAAAGATAAACTAGTCCTAGAGACATAGGACAAAATGTGTGGATACTCGGTGACGACTAGAGCATAAACCAGATCTAAGGAACAGGGATTCCAGATGGGGAATCCTCGGTGGAGACCAGAGAATAAACTAGACCTAGAGACCGGGAAATGTAGAGAGGGATCCTCAGTGGAAGCCGGAGGACGGACTTGACCTAGAGACCAGGGAACCTGAAGAGGGAACCTCGGTGGCGACCAGAGGAACGAGTGTGATTCCCGGGGGGGCACAATACATCACTCCGACATATTCTGTGAGTACCTGAGGTTAGTATAGATTCACGCGCGTTCTATTTACGACTAAACAAAACACTCTGATTCTTTTATATTTGATTCTGGGTATTTTTTAAAAACGCAAAGTCCCTGAGCTGTGCAAGCCCTGGTCTTTGAAATTTGAATGTAGCGTAGACCTTTTATGTACCTTAAAATTTTACAACTTGACTTTTGCTTTAATTTCCTTTTATAATTCGTAATATACCGAACTTAAATAACAATTATAAAACGCATTTTCCCAAAAAAAATGCACAGAAAACTATATAAATTCATATATATTTAAAGGAAGTCAATTTTTTAACCAAATCCTCTTCCAAACTGATTAGGTCCGATTTGGGTTTGGGCGGTCTTAAGTTTAGAAGTTTTCAGTTCATCGTCCGGCTCGAAGGACACAAAAAAACCTGATGTAAACCTGTTCGACGGGGTTCGGTTCTGGATCTATTTGCAGCCTTGATAATAATACATTTTCCTTACGGCAGATCTTGTTTTATCGGGTATGATTTGCTAGTTTTTCCCGCGACTTCCATCGAAGTAAAAACGCCTTTTATGCATATCCACTTAGCAACATAGTAATATGGCTAAACTGTTGGCAAGGATACAAAAGCTTGAAGCATTATCCACAGGTAGACCCGCCGCAAATAACAGGTAAAAAGTCCTAACTAGCACAATAGCATATAAGAATAATTCTTGTCGTGCTAGGAAATTCAAAAATAAAAAAACATTTTGATGGCTTTCAATGCTTTTGGCTCTACCCTCATGACAAGTAGTGTTTGCTGTGATTGGTTGTGTTAGAAATCGTTTAAAAAGTGCTTATTTAGTGGTTTCAAATAATAAAAGCAATGCCAGCATGTTTTCTTTCTTTCTGGTTGTAAAAATGTTCTTATTTACGTATTTTTATGTTTTTCCTTTATATTTTGATTTTGAAACCATTTTACTTTAATATTTAATTCATGTATTTTCTTTTGGTATTATTTACCTTTTTTTTCTTTTGTTTCAGAGGAACTAATGACAATGCAAGCTTTTCTCTTTTGAAATCATACTGAAAAATTCTTGGGTTTTTGTTTAGAATTATTATTACTTTTTGTTTGTTTCTTATTTTAAGTGCAAGTTTTTTTTGTTGTCTTATTTCCATATGGCTGCTAATTTCTTATTGTTTGCTTTTAAAGGTGCTCTTTAAAAATTTGTTCAAATTAAAAAAAAAACATTTTTCTTGTGGTTTGATTAAGTGTTGATTAGTTTTGAAATATGTTTTGCAACTGAAATTAAAGTGAGGGCTTTAGTACAACACAAGAAACAATAGAATTTTTCTTAAAGTTGTGTGTGCGTGTGTGTTTTTGCTAAAATACGGACGGATTTTTAAACGGAAAGTATAGGTAAAAGTTTATATAAGAAGCTGCTGTGGCATTAATATTATCATTGGGAGATATTTTTTGAAAACCATTTTATAAACTTGCAAAGGGTATCAAGCTTGGTCGGATCCCCCTTATTGTATATTAAAGTCTTAACGTGCTGATATTTGGCACAGTGCTCTTTGTTCAGTCCGCTCTATTGAGTTTTTAAGCGATTGCAGTTCGTCGAGATTAAACAATTTAGTTGATTTTTAAACGAAAAAGTATGCTCTGAAACTTAAAATTCGCTAAATTTTGGCTGTCGAGCTTGAAAACTATTTCTGAAGGAAAATCAATGGAACTTAATATAAACAAGGAAAATTTAAGTGTGAAAAATGAGATAATTTTGTTATTTTAATTTCGATGGATGGCAGCAAACAGACGCCGACGTACTTGCGACTGACTCATTGCATTGATCGGCCCTCAGGACCTATGGCTGGGACTCTCTACCCTATTTTTGATAATATGTGATATTATTCGCTTGCCCCAAAACTTTTGCAAGGTTATAAAAACTTTGGCTGGGCCAAAGTTGGCTTTCGGGCTCTTTTAGCTTTCTTGTTTAGTGTTTGTGTGATGCATGATATTTCCTGACTAAAATCTATACTATTAACTATATTATTTTAATTATTATTATTTATATCCTTTTAATAGTTAATAATATGTAATCTCATTTAACCCTCGTCCTCTTCTAAGTGGAGGGGGCTTATTTTCTGTCTATTTACAATATAAATTCGCTTTGACCACTTTCTCATCTTTACATACGATACTTAGCCTGCTCTCATCCATTTGTTGTTGTGTTCTGTAGTATTTAGCTTGAATCTAATATTTGGCTAAATTACTAAAAGATAACATTTTTATCTACAAAAAATAACTTTTGGGGGAGAGGTTAGGAGGAAGGGTTTGGGTTGACCTTAGCTCGCTAATAAATCTGGTTTAGACATAATAATAATAATAATTGTCATAATAATAGTATAATATAATATATATATATATAATTCATCGTCTATATAAATATGACTAGATTTTCTGGTTTTTAAAAATGTTTAAATTTTCATTTTTTTTGGTTTGTTAAATGCACTTTCTGAGCTTTCGTACAAGCGCCGCCAATTATTGTTGCTGTTGTTGTATTCCTACATACATATATACATATATGTATATGCCTACCTTATACTTGCTTTCGTGGTACCAACTATGCCCCAGCGAAAATCTCTACTCGTTAAGCAAAGCTTTCTAAAGTTCAAATTTAAGTGCAAAAAGGCTTAACAAAAAACTGTTTTATATAAGAATTGGTTTTGTTTTTAATTGCATATATTACCCTGTATCCTATAAGTTATTTGTGTGTGTGTGTGTTAGTGTGTTTGTTAGTAAAGGAAAACCGAAAACCCAAAATGCTATCAAAAAGGCAAAAGGATATGCACTCCTCCCTCATATACATTTTCTTTTAGTGTATATGTTGGGCCCGTGTAACTGTGTTAAGGATTAATGTCTGTCTAGTGTTAGGTTAGTCCTTGGTTATGGTGGGGTTAAGTGCTTTTCTCAAGTTTTTTCTTTTGTTCTATATAATTTGTATACCTGCAGAAAAGTGTATCTAAATATATTTTTGATTATTAAGTTCTAAACTTGGACTCCAGTGTTTATTTATTTTTTGGTTGTTTCCTTCTGTGTTCATGTGATTTTTCTGTTTTTGTTTTGGTAAGCTTCATTCACTACTTTGTCTAAACCGTTGTTTTTCCATTAACTAGCATAGTATAATAAATAATGTTAGTTTAGTAAAACATTCTATAAGAATGCTCTCATTTGCATAAAAATACAATTATATATATAAGTATGCCATAGGACAAAAATCTATTCAGATTAAATACCTTAAGAGTTAAGTGTTGTGATTTAATTTTTTTTTCATTTAAGGAACGATCATCGATAAGAGACTTTCTGTTTGTGTTAGTAAATTTACAATACTTAATTTTAAATATTATAAATATTTAGTTAGTTTTAGATCTCATAAACTAAATATAGACGAAAGTAAGCTAAAAGGTGAAGGCAAATCAAATTGAAAAGCAATTTTGTATTTTGTTGCCAATTAGGTGATCCCTTCATTTATTACTTTTCAGTGCCCTACGATTGGTTAATACGTATTGAATTTGTTTGATATGATGTGCTTTGTATTTTGTTTAGCTTGTGTGCGGAATGTTGAAAGGTGATACCCAACTGATCAGCTGTAAAACACTTAAGTTGAGGGTCTGATTTGAAATTTAATTTTAGCAGTTTGTTATTGTGACCCAAAATAACTGTAAGAATATTAAAAAATAATACATAAATAAAAAAGGTTTAATAACAGTTTTTTTCGGGCTTAGTTTGTTCAGCTTCAGGTTTATAAAGTAGAAAAGAAGGGCCTTGAGTTCAATAAATGATCGAAAAGGATTGCATACAAAAGCGAAGTGACAACTGTGCCTTCCGGCCGCCCCTGACTGTGCCCTTGATTCAATTAGCATGGCGAACGAAGCTTTCATGACGTTTTTAAACACAGCGCTTTTATAAAGTAGATAGAAAATAACCAGTTTCAAGAAGCATTAAACAGAAGGTTTTAGTTCGATACTTGACCTATATCCTGCAGTACGGTTCTAGGGCGTAAACTCAACTGTAGTGAAATACTGTAAACATTCTAGAAATAACTCTTGAAATAAAAGCATTTTCTAACAGACTATATACACCCTTGAATTGGTGTAATTGCGAAGTTAAAAGTGTTAGACTTACCGCACTTTATGCATGGTGAGGCAAATGTTAGGGTTTCTTGGTAAATTTCGATTTTAATAATTTTCCGATAGATATGATCAACGTTCTCAACAGGATGGAGGATAAAAAAGTGATCGTTTGTCTGCTCGGAACTCTTTTTTGTCTGAGTTTTTAGCCCGAATTTCTTCCTTTATTACCGTTTTTCTAATACCAAATCCTTGATTTGGATTAATAAATAAATGCTGGAATGCGGCATATCCTCCTCTGATACGTCTTTAGATTTAAAATTTAAATTTTCTTTGAAAAAGTTCCTATATTTGAAAAATAATACAAGTTCTTTGAGAACTGATTCAAAGCGTGTCAGAATCAGGCGGACCATTAAAATGTTCGTATTGTAGTTCCAACCATACATCGAGTACGATGTTCCCTGATTCTTATGTGATAAAGGGTGATTTTTTAGCAACTTTCCTTTTGGCACATCAGCTGTTTTGGTGCCAATATGTTACTGTCAAACATGTTCAGTTTAGCAAACAAACAACGCTTGCAGATTATTAAATTTGTCAAATTGAATATTATCAAAATGCATGCTCACTTTCTTGTGCGTCGTGCACTTCTTCCATTTTATGGTCTTGTGACTAACTTTTCCTCATACATTTTGGACAAAGGAAAATATCGCAGCCGTATGCGCCAGTGTTGTTAATGACCGTGAATTATCGATTCGGCGCCGTTCGCAGCAATTGCGCCTCTGTTACTCCACTACGTGGAAAATTTAGCCAAATAGATTTGGGTAAAAAACCTTTTAAAATACAGCTGGTGCAAGAATTGAATGACCTACCACAATGGCCAACTTTTGCTGGCAAAGTTGGATGAAGATCCACTTTTTTTTATCGGAAAATTGTGTTCAGCGGTGAAGCTCATTTCTTGCTGAATGGATACGTGGTGTGAAGAGCAGCCAGAAGCATTGCAAGAACTGCCAATCCGTCATGAAAAATATACTGTTTGGTGTGGATTATGGGCCAGTGGCATTAATAGACCGTACTTTGTTAAAGAAGACAAAGGCAGTAATGTTACTGTGAATTGAGAGCGTTACCGTGCGATGATAACAAAATGGAAGAGCTGGACTTGGCTGACATGTGGTTTCAACAAGATGGTGCCACATGCCACAGCACGCGAAACAATGGCCCAATTGAGAGGCGAGTTCGGTGAACAGTTTATTTCACGTTTGGGTACGGTCAATTGATCGCCTAGATCGTGCGATATAACGCTCTTAGACTTTTTGTTGTGGGGCTATGTCAAGGCTCATGTCTATAGCGACAAGCCCGCACTGGAAGCCAATATTGGAGAATTTATTCGTAACATACCGGCCGATATGTTGGAAGAGAGTATGCCAAAATTGGACCAAGCGTATGAACCATTTGAGGAGCACTCGTTCTATCGACTCAAATACAGATTTCATACATTTTTCTGAATTTTGTGTATTTTCTTTTAATCAAATTCCAAAGCTGCTAAAAAATCACCCTCTGTAACTTAGACCAATAGTTCTTCATATGAATTAAAACACTTTCGAAGAGCTTTCAAAGCTAAATGCTTGTGAACAGCAGTCGTATTTATGTATATGAAAGTATTTTGCTGAACCTAATTTTTGATTAATAGCGTTCCTATGTTCCTGAATGGGCACATTCGAAAAGTATGCAACATATTTCTTAACCGGCTATTTATTATCCGATCTTGATGAAAATTTCAGGAATTATAGTTATTGCGAATATAAATTTAAGTCTGAACTCGATCTTTTAAAAAATGTGGGAGTTATTCGTGGGCTTGGCATAAATTTGAAACAAACTTGATCTGCGTGCAGACAATAGGAGTCTACAAGTCAAATTTGGTTGCTGTAGCTCTTCTAGTCCCTGAGATCTAGGTGTTCATACAGACAGACGGACAAGGCTATAACGACTCGGCTGTTGATGCTGGTCAAGATGATAAATACTTTATACGGTCGGAAATGATTTCTTCTGCCTGTTACATACACTTGCACGACTTTAGTATACCCTTTTTACTCTACGAGTAACGGGTATAAAAATAATGACAAACTCTATATAAAATAACTCCTTATAGAGTGTCGAATAGCTTTGATGCTAATCCAGCTTAATACTCACATCAGCAAAAATGTCCGAAATCGGAAATAGCAGCTAATAACGATTTGGGTGAGCGTAAACTCTACCATTTTAAACCAAAATATTAACAAGTATCAAGGGGTCACACTGCTTCAGCGAAGCTCTGTTCATCATCATCATGACATCCGAATTAAATGGAGAGTATGTATTGATTAAAAGTAAAAAAAAAGAGAAATTTTTGGGTAAAATGTGGAGAGCAGAAGTCATGGGCAATGCTAAATCTTATCCTTGGTTTCCAATGATGCCCATAAATTTATTTTTACTTTCTAGCTGCTGACATTGCGGTGGGTAGCCTCGGAATAACCTTTGAGTTCAAATTGCTGTTTCTGCCGCACAAGTTGGCAGCGCCACGAGCATTCCGATTTGAAGTAATGAAGTGGAAATTTCGAATTGAAAAATTTTTTCTAAGAACAACTTTGTCCTGAGTTAAACTAACCAACGGTTTAAAAATGCAAACTAATGTGGATTCTAGGTGAAGTTATGCTCTAAGCCAGAGGTGCCCAGAATCAGTCAACAAAATATTTGTGAATCAACAAGAACCACAAGAAATAGAAAGAGTAAACCGATTTTTGTTTGTATTTGTGTGCTCGTGGCTGTCTGATACACACGAAATCATTCGCCGCCAACAACAAAATCTTCGCTGAAGAAAGTCATAGAGCAGAGAGAACACACATGAAGTTGTTCTTGCACTATGTTTAGGCTCCGTGAGCGCTATATCAGCTGCTGTTCTTATGTGGAAAACAACAACGAATGCGTGTCTCAAGCAGTTCAAAAGTGAGAAAACGATGCTCTAGTCTAGGTATACTCACAGCCTGCTTACTGCAGAGTAGGCACCAAAACATATTGAAAAACATAAAACTTTGTCAAAAAACAACAGTCACAAGAGAGGGAGAGAGTTACAGATAAACTCTTGCATAGTTGTGTGTCTTTTTTAACTTCCTGAAAAAACCCGCAGAATAATTTAACTTAATTTTGCCTCAACTTACAAACATTTTATGGTTTTACAGCTGAACAATTTGAGAGAATATGTTTCGTAAAAAAAATCACTTTTTGATGTTTGAGCTTTAAACTGCATTTTGGCAAAATTTGCAAAGAAATGCGCCAATTTGAAACAAATCAGAAAATAAAAAGTCATGACTTTCGGAAACCTGTCCATTTTTTTAAGTTTTTTTTTGTTTATGGGTTCCAATCTTTATACATTATGTTCAAGGTACAATTGTTGTTTTTCAATGTTTATAATTTGAATTCGACATGTTATTTTATGTTATGTTTTTTTTTGTTTGGTTTAATCACATTTCATTTCGAATTTTATGGTTTTTTATATTTTTTATTTATGTAATTTTGATTTGGCTTTTTATTTTGGTTAAACGTTATCACCGCATTTAGAAAATGAATAAAGAAAAGTAAGGAAAAACCATAATTAAAACAAATTCATTTGATTTTTGTTTCACAGCCCTTTTGTTATATATTTTTTAGTTTTTGAAAATAATACGCCAAATGTTCGGTCCTATCTCAGCCAATCCAAATAAAGTAAAAATAAAACAATCGTTTTTTTTGTTATTCAATTTGTTTGTTGCTTTTATTTGTTCTGGTTTTAGTTGTTTTTGTTTTTTTGATGGTGTTAAAATAATAGGTATGATAATTTAAGTTGCATAATTTTGCCAAAATCAGTTTTTTGCACTAGGTTTTGTTTTTTATTTTTGTTTAAATATAGTAAGGTATATTGTATATAATCTAAAACGTTTTGTTTGTATAATAGCATAGAATAATAATAATAATAATATATATTATTTAAATACTTGTTCGTATTTTCAATACAAAGAATAAATCATAATGAATAATAATAATTTATTATTATCTCAATAATAGTTTGACTGGTTTTTTATTTTTTGTAGTTTTCTTTATGCAATAATTAACTTGAATTTGACTAGATCGATAAATACATTTAGTGTGTGTGTTTGTGTGTGTGTAAAAGTAAAAATCTAGTTTAGCATTTTGAGGAGGGGCCTTTGGATTAACTACTTTCATTCATGTGATAATTTTGTTGCATATATATGTATGTATGTATATAGTTTATATATGTATGTTTAAGTGAAGTTTTCATTTTTCATTATTCGTTTCTGTGTGGGACTTTCATCCGCCTTAGTTGCCAGCTGCCTTTCTTTTCATATGTACACTTCATTTTAGGTTTCCAGGCTGAGATAAGAAATTGTTTAAACAGAAAATTGGAAAAGCTAAGTGGTTTTCTAGGTATTTGTAATACTGTCCTAACTGGGCGTGGGCAAAACCGCAAACACAGGATGGAAAGTAAATATATTGCACTTGTAACAAAAACTAACTTTAACTCTGATAACAATTTTTCCCCATTTTATGTTTAAATATTCTTATATATAAATTTAAATATATAATAATATATGTATATTTATATATATACTTTTTTAATAATTAAATTTCATTTTTTATATTTTTAGTATCAAATAGGTTGCTCACCCCCACAGACTAGGCTCGTTTTTGTTCACTATACAAACTCTAAATAATTGTTTCCTTTTTTTTGGCATATTTAGCTGTAGATTTGACGTTTCTTCTTTGCTTGTTTTATTTGTACAGATTCTTCTTGCTGTTTAGATGTATTTTTTGTTATAATTTTACTTTCAAGACAAAGTCAAATGGTTTCAGTTGAGTAAATTGTATGTTTTTTTGTTGGTTAAAGACTTGTTTTTGTATTTTTTTTGTCGTAATAAGTTAGACTTTTAATTGTATGGGTGTGTGTGAGTGTAATAAAGGGTTTGAAATGAGGTTCGACTACGAAATAAGTTCATATGAAAGTGGGACGAATTGTCACTCTGCAAGTGAAATTTCTCGAAAGTCATAAGTCTAGTCCCTTGATGCGTTTGTATCATATATTGCACCACTTACAGGGTATTAACCTTAAGGCTTTAAATCAGAGTTACCCAAAAAAAGAGCAGAGAAACGTGAAAATATTTTGTGTGCTTAGCACGAGCTTTTCTGAATTATCTTGGCTTGTGTGCTGTTTGTTTTTTAGCCCTAGAGTAAAATAATTTAAAAAAACGGTCACACTTAGAATTGTAAAAACTTCTAAGATTAAAAATAATAGTGGGATGATATTAAAAAAACGATCATTAGGTCCATTATAATAATCAAGAAGGTTTGGTCTGGAAGTTCAAACCGGCCCTAAAGCGGACCGGTTTCAAAAATTACTGATCGCAAATTTTAGGTTCACTTTTTCACATGTAGAACAATTTTAAGAACAATAAGATCATGTTGCATACTCTATACAAGTTTTTGACACAACGATCTGCATTCAAAGTGTTCATGACCGAATTGATCTAACGCAAATCTTAGTTTCCAGTCCTGGTTTATAATTTTCACATATAGAACAATTTCAAGAACCATAAGATCCTGTTGCATACTCTATTTTGTTTTTGACACAACGATCTGTATTCAAAGTTAAAGGTTCAACCTTTTAAACTGTAAGCTTTATTTTCAAACGAATTTATTTTGTAGTCGAATTATTAGTTCTCAATTTAATCCCTTTTGGTAAACCGAAAAATAAAATTAAAAAACTAAGTACATTTGTGTGGATTTCTTCTAAAAATTGTTGATAAAAAAAAAACTTCTAAAAGTTACTTACACATAAATCCATACTAATTTATAGGGTTTCTTTTAATAGGGCGCGCTAGGGTCAACTTTATTTGATTTTGGTTTTTCAAAGGGGGTGGTGGGGAGGAGACGGTGTATTGGAGCTTTTGTGGTGGAAAATGTGTGGCCAAAAATGCTGTTGTTGTTGTATATATGTATGTTTGTGTATATATATTTTAAACTTTATGTATGGTGTGTGTGAGTGTGTGTATATACTTTCTTAGCAAAACTTTAGTTTTTTGTTTTGTAGCTTATACCTTTGCTCATATATATATATTATTTAGTTTTTTTGTTTCTTTTTTATATATGTATGTATGTATATTTGTAAGTACCTGTATTTGTTTTGGTTGCAAGCAGCTAAGTTTTTTTTTTATAAGTGTTTGATTTTTTCTTTTTATTCAAGCTATAAAATCGAGAAAAATCATATTTTCTTTAGGCCAACTGAAAACTGAATGCTTTAGATATTATTTGTGTTTGTTCTAGTTTCTAACAAATTCTTTAATATTATAAAAAAATGATATTCTTGCAGGCTAGGTAAAGAAACTCATTCTCTGGTTCTTTCTAGCTGCTGACTTAGCTATATCCATATACATATATATATGAAGAATATATATATATCGTATATACATACATATAAGTATTTCCTCTTCTTCATCTAATCGTCTCTATTTTGTTCTCAAAGCCATATCGCATATTAGTTTGCTCTAGTGCTAAACTTTTTCTTAAAATTAATTAAATTCGAATTTTTGTGTTAATTTTTTATTATTCATATACATATATAAATATGTATCTTGCCATTTTGCTTAGTTCTAAATGCTAAAAAGTTGCAGAGCTACTTTCCCTTTAAATTTTCTCCTACGTTTTCTTTCTTTAACAAATTCAGTTTTTTTTTTTGTTTTTTGATAGTTTTTCATTGTGTTTCTTCCTCTTCTTCTTGCAGCTTTAATTTTAATAAATTCCCATGACCAATTTTTTATATATATAAAATGGCTGCTAGATTTATTATATTTTTTGTTTTTTATTGAAAACCCATTTAATTTTGGTCTCTTACCAGTCAGTTTTTGTCTCAAGTGTGTGTTTTAGTGTATGCAGTTGTTGTTGTTGTTGTTCTTGTTAACAAAACTATCAATATCAATATTTGTTTTTTTCCTTCTATAAATATATATTTTATATTTATATTAAATCGATATTTTGGCAAAAATTTTGTTTTCTTTGTTGTTGTTTCTTCGGTTTCCTTCAACATCTTTCATTTGCATGTATAATCGGATAAAATATATATATATATATGTGTGTGTGGTTGCATGTATGTTCTGCAGTTTTGTTTTTGTATATATATATATAAATCTATTTAAATTTCAGCTCTAAAGTATTTCAAGTTTTTTTTTATAATACATTTTTTTTTGGTTTACTATTTTTTAGTTGGTTTTTATTCTTTTTTTTAACATACATTGGGTGCATGTGTTGAATTTTTATGATCATTTTCACTTTGCATGGTTAAAGAAGACCATCTGGAATGGAGAAAGGTAGAGAATATGTTAGAAACGATATTTGTGAGCCATGTTTTATGTGTGCTATTTAATTCTAGGAGCTAGTTTCGGTAGCTAAAATACAAGGTATGGACTTTCTCGTCAAATCTCAGCATATTATTTCGTCAAAAGCAAGTGCAAAAAGTGTACGATTGCAAATCATTGAAACAAGCTGTACATGATACAGTAACTACAAGGTAGCGCAACCGGAAGTGCCATTTCATATCCGCAGGAAACCATTCCAAAAGATAAATAGAACGTTTTAAAATCATGACCACTTGATCATGGTTATGTTATTATTTATTTAGCGTTCATGTGACAAAAAATTAAATAAAATGGAAAGACTAAAATTGTTAATTAAATAAGAAAATAAATTAACATTTTTTTTTTATTTTAATCCTTTTAGAGATTTTAACTTGCAGAAAACCGAAGAAAACACACGATTAACTTCAGTCCATTGTATTTTGCATTGTAGAAAAATATAGACCACGTTTAAAACACCTGAAGGTTGAACACCTTTGGTTGTCCGGTGATTCGAAACCACGTTGTCGACGTTCTAAGAGAACAATCTTGCCATTGGACCACTGGGCTTGTTGCTTGCTGAGCTCTACATTTT
This sequence comes from Lordiphosa stackelbergi, assembly GCA_018904235.1. Lineage (NCBI taxonomy): Eukaryota > Metazoa > Arthropoda > Insecta > Diptera > Drosophilidae > Lordiphosa > Lordiphosa stackelbergi. Next base: position 193,487 of record JAEIFU010000145.1, read on the forward strand.
TTACTATGATTTGGTTGCTCTTTCTCGCGATTGCTTGATTTTCGTGTGCTCGAATCAGAGACGATGTAAAAGTCTAGCCACAGCTTAAAATTTTTCTTGAGGCATGCCTAAGCCGTTCAGAAAGTGAGACATGTTGATTAGACAAGCCTAAACCGTTACTTAGTGAGAACTAAATGTTCATGAGATAAAATAGAAGTTACACACTCTATCAGGAAATAAAAAGCTACTGTGCCAGTTAGATATACCAGGTTTCAAAGTTGAATCATCAAACCAAGGCCGACTGAGAATATCGAAGCTGTGCAATGCATTGGCTTCAATATTAACATCATGATTCGGATTCAGTAATGAGGGCTGCACCACCGATCACCGAACACAGGCGATTGACAGCTTAACTTTCGATATCTAGCTTTTTTCGCTCTGAACGTGCGCCACTGAACTGAATTGCTTGGCGGACTTAGTTGTTTTTAAAAATAAGGCTGGTTGTTCTGGTATTTTAAAATGGGGGGGCCTTTCGAGTTGTTTTGCCCAAACACCAAGTGGACAGAAAATTCACAACTATGACACAACTATGCACGGCTACTGGCTGAGATGATAAAAATTAGATGAATTGGAACCCACTGTTCAAAACCAACTAGTAGTTTGGATCAGGCAAAGAAAGTTGATAATTTGGCCAACTATCCTCCTTTGTGGTGTGTTCCTGTTTTGAATTTAGGTGTAAGCATAACCTGACCTCGAGCCAGTAAAGAATAGAAAGAATGCTAACAAAAGCTTTTCTTAAAAATAGGGTGAATCGCTTTTGGTCCTTTTTAGGCGAGTTTTTTTTGAGTGTAGCTAAAATGTAAGCTACGACTGCTTTTGTTTTATTTGTGGTATTTCTACTGCCAATATTATCGATCATATATATTTTGTATACTCTGTACCGAAGGTACATAGAGTATATTAAGTTTGTGCAAAAGTATGTAACAGGGAGAAGGAATCATTTCCGACCCTTTAAAGTATATATATTTGATCAGCGTCAACAGCCGAGTCGATATAGCCATGTCCGTCTGTCTGTTCGTCCGTATGAACAAACAGATCTCAGAGATGGTAAGAGATAGGGGTTTGACATGTATGGGACAAATGCTTCTTATACTTGCAGCAGTTTTGTAGATAGATGATTCGTACCTTGTAGAGATAGTTAGTCATTAGCAATATGTACCGATTTGCCGAAATAATAATAATAAGGATCGGATGAGCGGTCTACGTTATGAGCAAATAAGGACTCTCACATTCCCCCTAACCATTAACCTGGGGCTCGATAGTATTTCGCGCATGCACAAAGGCACCTTCGGTAGAGCTACCTCTAATTATGGTACCAGATCCAGTAAAACGAGAAGGCCAAGCTAACTTCGTCTTTGCCGAAGATTTTATACCCTTGCAAATGTTTTAATCAGGGCTTAATTCCGAAACGAATTTCGGTTCCGGTTCCGGTACCGGTACGTCCCGAAATGAATGTTTCGGTTAAAGGTTCTATTTCGGTTTTCATTTAATTTCGGTTTTCGGTTTCGATACGGTACCCGGATTTTAGCTTTCCGCATACTGGCATGTACCGATATAAGTAATTCTTATTTTTAATACTGGAAAAAATTAACTTCGAGATAAATTCAAATCTTTTTTATTCCTGTTAACAAAAACGAAATAAAAAATTCAACAAAAAATTAATGGTTTACATTAAAAAAATAAAATTATATAGACTTTGTGTTTCGTATTTCGCGTAGTAAACAAGTATGATCTAAATAATTTGTAATATTTGCTCATAAAAATATTATATTATGTATTATTAGTTTTCGAATTTTATACGTCGACTATATATGAATTCTTGCATTTGCTCTTAGTAACATAATTACAGTCAATGGGGTTGAGTCCATGCAATCATTTAGCGGATTCATTATGAATTTGACGCCAGAGAATAGGCGCTCTCGCCAAGCTGCGTAGCCAAAAAAAAAAACAACTTTTGAAATCTCATACAATTCTGGGAACTTTGTGGAGGATTCTGACCACCAGCTAAGAATGTTTTCATGGTTTCGAACACGTTTAAAACCGAGAAAAATGTTAGTGGAATCCAGTAGCTTATTTGTTGACACAATTGAAGCGTATTATTATAACCAAGAATCTTTTTCCTGCACAATCACAATTGCCTCGAACTTCGTCGGCCCAATCAGTTGAACCATAATTCTGAACTGCGTTCACTAAGGAGTGATTGAGCAGCAAACGAAATATTTATAAATATTTAGTAAAAGATCGATACAAGTATTTTTGCTCAGTACTTGGCGTTGCGTTATACCTAGGGTCCAAAAATATGCCACATAAAATATATAAAATATATTATAACGCCGACCACACCTGATTAAAGTAGTGTATGAACATAAGATAGACGTTCAATTACCTTCTAAGGAAGCATTGCCATATTTCATAATGAATGAACAAATACTAGAGATATACACATTTTTCAAAAAATACTTTTTGTATGAATCTAAAAGAGCTTTCTTCCGCGTTTTTCGAATACGGCCCCAGCTCAAAAATATTTGACTGCATTTTAGACTCGTAAGGAAGGGATTTACATATGAAACGACTGTCGTAAATGGTCGGGATCGGAAATGCTGTAACCAGCTGAAGTGAGACACGTTAACATTAAAAACTAAAAAGTTTTTCTCATTAAAACCCTTTTCGGGACTGGATAGTTCCTATGACAGCTATAAGATATAGTCATCCGATTTTAATCAAAACTTCCAAATCTGTATAAAAGCGTATAATATTAATAATCGCTGAAGTGAGAGACGTTAACTTTAAAAACAAAAAAAGTTTTTCTCACAAAGACCCACTTTTTCGACCGAAAGTTTCTATGGGGCTATAAGATATAGTCATCCGGATTTTGACATAAACTTCCAAATCTGTGTAAAAGCGCATAATATTAATAATCGTTGGGCGGAGATGTTAACATTAAAAACAAAAAATGTTTCTCATTAAAACCCACTTTTCGACCGATAGCGTTCATGGCAGCTGTAAGATATAGTATTCCTAGATTGACAAAAACTTCCAAATCTATGTGAAATGTATAATATTAATAATTCGAAGTGGGAGACGTTAACATTAAAAACAAAAAAGTTTTTTCACAAAGACCCACTTTTGACATATTTTTAAAATATTTATTATGGTGTTTATTAATTGTTAAAAATTTATTTTATTTATAATTTTTAAAAAAATATAATTTTTAATATTATTATTTATTTATATTTATATTGTTTATATATTTTATTTTATTTTTTTTATAAAATGGGGATATTTAACCCTAAAACATAAAGTTTGCGTCATCATGGAAGTTCCGTTTTCAGCTAAGGTCCCACAGGCAAATAATTTTTTTCCAATTTTGATGATTTGGCTAAATATCCATGTTTGCAAATATTTTTTTGGGGCTTAATAATAAGCAATAAGTTGTTCCAAAGCAAATAATTTACTCAAAATTGTAATTTATTTGAGTTGCTGTAGTTTTTAAATATATTAAATTCAAAAGATATTTACAAATTTTTGTAGCCAAAATCTATCAAAGAAATATAAGTGCTATTTTTCAAATAAAGCAACTGATTTGAGATTGAAATTCATGGAATTTTTGTGCTGAAATCGCAAAAGCAACATGAAAATTGGAGCACAGTAAATACAGATACGTAGTCAGTAAGAATTTTGTGTTTTCTAGAAAATATATTTTGATCTGATTAGATGATTGCAATAGAGAGAATTTGTTGCTTAGCGTGAGCTTTACTCCAATCATATGTATTTCATTCTAAACAACATTTTCGGCTGTATTGTTTTTCTAAATCTTGAAGTTTTATCTCTTAATATGTCACAAGTTTTAATGAGAGTCTAAATTTGCTATACAATTAGACTTCTACTTACCCTCTTTAAAAGTTGCTCCATGGTTGCTCTCCTTCATGTTTATTATTGTTATTGGATGGGGCTTTCGCCTAGGCCTTTCGCTTTTGTTGCTGCCACATGAATAGTTTCTCAACTAGCTCAACTTTGGAATAGTTTGGATTTGTTTCAGTTGCATGTGTATTAATTTCGGGTTGATGGCTGCTGCTGGAGATGTTGTTGTTATTGATGTGGCTGCTGTTGTTGTTACTGGTGGTGGTGGTGGTGCTATAGCGATAACAATAAGTACCGTTACGCCAGCTGGCAAATTTATATGGCATGGCATTATGATTTGTATTATCATTGGTTAATTGTGGCCTAAAGCTGTGGCTAAGATTATTATGTGTTGTTGGAGCTGAAGTTGTAGTTGTTGTTGCTGTAACTGCTGCTGCTGTTGTTGCCCACGAGGAAGTTGTTGTTGATGTTGCTGCTGCTGCTGTATTGAACTGAAGCTGTTGTGTTGTTGTTGTTGTTGTGAATTACGTTTAAGGAACTCCGATTGTTAATAGGGTCGACTGGCATCCTTTGGCCGCTTCAATTGAACTTTCAGTCTTTTCATGCCAATCTGGAAGCCATTCATGGCCTGAATGGCCGCTTGAGCGCTGGCGGGATTATCAAATGAAACAAAACCTGTACGAAAGTTGTGGAAAGTACAATTTTTGTTCAAGTTTCCAATTAAAAGTTCACACAAGAATTTGCATTACCGAAACATTTGCTCTGATTTGTAGCACGATCAATGAAGACCTTCGAGCTGATCACATTGCCAAATGGCAGGAACATTTGCATTAATTCAGCATCACCGAATTCTTGGGGCAAATGATAGATGAATAGATTGCAACCCTCCGGTCCGGATATTGAACATCCTGGGAACATCAGAAAATCTTAAAAGAAGACACACACAAGAGAAGAGAAACAAAGTAGAGAAGAATGGAAATTAAACGATGGGCTAAATCATAAACTCGAGAAAATTTTATGAGAGAATATAAATATATATTGTAGTATATTGATTTCATTCTTGGATTGTCTTGAGTTTTGGTGTATTTTGTGGCTGATCTTGTAGGTGAAGTCGAACAAAAGAAATGAAAAGAAGTGTAAAAACTCAAAAAATTATATTTTAATTCTAAAAAATGCTTAATGAGCTAAACATTTTTCATAGGTTCTATTAAGAATACTTAAATTTCTAAAGCTAAGTTTTCTTTTTATATGTTTGAGAGCCCCAATATTTGGTATGATTTATATATATGTATGAATGATCTCAAAAATAGCAGGGAAATTTATTGGCTGGTGTGTGTGACATGCAAACAAAGTATATAAAAATGAACACATGAAACAACAGACTACAGGAAAAAGAATCATTACACTCAAAGTTAGCATAAGTTTACACACATATCCACACGCACACACACACACACACAGAGAGAGAGAGAGAGAGAGAAAGAGAGAGGGACACTTATATAGACAGGATATATGGTTTATATGCCTTATTAATGGTGTACTGGTGTCTCTTTGTCTCTATACTGAACCAAGAAAAAGGAACAAAAAAACAACATAAGATACATTAAATTTTATGAGCAAATGTCTTTGAAAATACGCCAAGTTTTTATGAGATTTTAAGCAGTTTATATGTAATTTTTACGATCACATAAAATGCCCTTTAAAATGCAGGCCATTAAAAACGATTTACGCATTCGCCTTTTTGCAACCCTTTAACAAAAAAAAAAAAAACAAAAACAAAGCAAAACCAAACCAAAGGAAGAGCCAGGACACACTCTCATCCCTTGATTCTGCTTAAAGGGACAAGCGTTAAAACATAAAATGTTTATCAGAATTACAAAAAAGAAATGACTACATAAAAACAGTCTGCAAAGTAATTAATTTTTATGATACGGTTTCTTATTGTAAAAAATTTAATTCTGTTTTCGAAAAAAAAATTAATTACTGAGGGGTAAGTTGTAAAGATCATGAAGCAAACGTGAAAGTTGAAACAACTTGGTGGCTTAGTTAAATAAAGTAAAACCTAATTAATTCATCATTTTTCTTTAAAGCTGAATTTACGCATGTCTGATGTAAGATTTGTTAAGTCAAGAAAATACCTCAGTTCATTGTGAGTTGGCTGTTTTTTTTTAACTTCTCATATGAGATAACAGACATTCTCTGACGATAGAGTAATAACAAAGAAATTATCTCTTATTATGAAGAAAATTTTACCATCTATGATGAAAGAGGGAATAGAGAATTTTGACAATCGACTTTTTAGAAATGTATGGTATAATATGATTTAAAGTAAACTTATAAAATCTTGAACTTTACATCAAGTCGGGATATTTACTGCAGGCTTTTAATTTCGCTATAGCTCAATTTTACATCGAAGAGGATTGACATTGATCGATGTATTTAAATAGTATCTACACAATTTAGGAAGTCGCCATTTTGGTCTGGCATAATTTACAAAATCATTCTTCAAACTTGAACTCCATCACGATCTATAAAGCGTTAAATATCATATTCATAAGACACAATTTCACCCATAAACACGACTTCTTTTGAAATAACATAAATTATAGTTAGCGTTGCTGAGAAGAATCACAATGTAAGTGAAGAGTCTTAGCCGTGGCAAAACCTTGAGATGAGTTCGACAGGTTTTACAAACGTTGTACCTTACAAATACAGCGTAAGCTAAGTTAGATGTAGAATAAAAGCAAGATCGCTTTCAAGAGTGAAAATCTAAAGCTACAACCCTGCTCATTCAAGTTGTATAATTCAATACAATCATTGAGATTTAACGTTCCCTACACATCTTTACTACTTGAAAAATATGAAGTGTTAAATATCGAGATTCGCCTTTTAAATTTCGGTGGCGCGTCTCGATTTCACTGTAGATTACAATCAGCTTATATCGATTGTGATCCAATTAATGGTTTTTGGAAGACTATCACGAAACTCATCTTTATGCAATACAAAATCTTAAAATTTTATAATGGAGTCTTAGAAACATGAATTTCGTGTTTTTGAATGGGTGAAAATATACAGGGTCTTACATCAAGAGTGGATCGATGTTACATTACAAAACACAAATATAAAGCAAATTTTATGTTTGTTTGTATCGCTGACTCAGGAGGTTTATCGAGGCTTCCGCGTGTATCCTCGTCCTCCAGTTTTATGATCAGCCTAAAGTCCACAAATAAACCGGTTCAAACCGAGGCTTAGGAATAATTTTTTTTTTTAAAGGCCTGTTCTGAGAAGCGCGGAAAATTTAGCACGCTAAATTGCACTTTATAAATTTAGCATCCACATAAATTTTTAGTGTGCCCATATATACGCCAAAGAGGCCAAATACAGAAACGGCCACACTGGTGGTCAGCTGTTTTGATTTGTTTACAAACAAAATTTGAAAGATTTACCAAGTTGTATGCTGCGCAACAGGAATACAGATCTGTTGATGCCATCGCGTTGCACCAAATTTCGGTTCAAGGTGTTGGGCGAGGATCCAATTATTGCCCGTTTGAGACACAACAATGCCGATCTGTTCGTGATGTCGGGCTACTACTTGGAGGATTATTTGCATGTTTGCCGTTTGGGCAACAATAACTGTTTGGAGAAGTTTGTACAAGATATTGGCTAATCGGCCTACAGTGTGGGTGAGATGGAGCAGTTTGTGGAGTACATAATGCATCATGCGGCCCTGACGGATGCCAAGATACGCAACTAGATGGGGGTGGTAGTTGTTTGACTGTGCATTTCTTTGCAGAAATGCTGCTATCGTCTGCAGGAAGGCGGCTTGGAGTATCTACAAATCATGGATTTGTGCTATGCCACCATTTTGGCTCTCAAGTGAAACGCTACGCTAGAGATTAGAAAATATATTTTCAGTTCTCATAAAAAACTGTTGTTTTATTTGCCGTAAATTCAAAATCCTCCTCCTCGGGTTCACGTTTGACAGACACGCCCCCACCCAGCTAGCACTGCTGCTCACGGCAGTCGCACCGCTATCCAACTCCATTTTCAGCTGGTCTGCATTGGGTTAATTTTTGACCTCCAACAAGGAGAAGCCGGACGTGGCCGACACAGTTTTCGCGGTGGGGGTGGTAAAAATGATGAACTGGATGAATGGTCATCACCTGCTGTTTGGCCTCCTCCGATTGCGGACGCAACCGTCCGTGCCAACCGGCCGCGATGTCTCCAAGCGACGGACATTGGCATTGGAGACTGTTTTCAGTACGCCACTTCATTTGTGGCCCTTAGCTTATAGTTTTCTCGCGGTTGAAACTTTCCGTCCGTTTCCTTCTGCCGGTTTTTTTTCCTCCATTGTCGATTTATGATGGCAAAATAAAGAGCTGCAGCCAATTCCGCCAATGGCACCAGCTGTTCATTCAATCCACTCACGACCCACACTGCTATCGATACGTCAACTATCGATAGGCCAATTGGGCATTTATTTAGCGCGTCTCAGAACACGGAAAATAAATTCAGCCGCGGAAACTTTCCGCCACTGTTTTTTTTTATATGGAGTGCGTCATAAAAATTTATTTTCCGCGCTTCTGAGAACAGGCCTTAATTCAGAAAAAATATACGTGAATTGAAACAAACTTAAATATTTTACGTTTAGAAGCATTAATAATTACTTGGCAATCAGACAAAACGTACATTGCCTATTAATATTGAGTGATAATACAGACGGGCATCGTGGCAACCTTAAACCACAAAAAAAACAACTTTGAGTGATTCTGAGGGATTCTTATTGTACGTATAGGAAATCACAGTGGTTAGAGCGAGACGGGCATATTCCCAAATGCACTCAGAGAGCGTAAGAGACAGCTGACTAATTTTTGAAAGAAGCGGTGTCGACTGCGCAACCATTCAGTCTATCAGGCATTTTCTCAATTCCACTTCCACGGCAACTTTTGAAAAGTGTAATTTATTTATGTTTTTCGTTTTGAAAAGTAATACTTGTTGGTCGGTGGAATGAAAAGTAATACCACATTGCCACACTCTTACAGTTGCTAGATGTACATAAAGTGAATTTTCATTAATTCTGTGATCAATTTAGAAATTGTTAGTGAAATTTAATTTGGATTCTAGTCTTTGATTGATTTATAAAGAATTTTTTTCTTTGGCAGTGCAAACGAAAACAAAGAGTGAAACCTAAAAGTCAGCGTCTCTCATTTCCGACTGTTCCATTTTCGATCCTTTCGCTTGGACTTGTGGTTTTTTCTCTTTTGTTTCTAGTGCCGAAATATCTATTAATTTATTAATTAAACATCCATCTCAGTCCGCAAATTCTGTTCGAAAGAAAAATGTAATCGATTGTGTTTGTGGGAGGTAAAAGTATTTATAAAGAATATTACATTAAATTATAAGAATATTCAAAAATAAAGTCCTTAAAAATGTACACGCTTTCCACTCTAGCCAAAACATTTGCTCGTCATCGAACCACATGAAATATGACATTTCTTATCAGTATTGCTATTTCTGTATATGCATGTTTGTGTTGCTCTGTGTGTATGTGTGTGTGTGTGTGTGTGTTATATCTATGGCATATAAAAGTTAAATGTTTACAATGCCAACAAAATATACAAAGAAAACAAAAATCAAACAAATATTTTGCAGCTATTTGTTTATCATTCGAAAAATCAAATACAATATTAAGTTACAAATACAGAAAACCAAAGACACAAAACAAACAAAAAACCTAAAACCAAAAAATAAAATAACAGGAGAAAACAAACCGAAAAAATAATATAAAGCTTACCTTCACGCTGAGTGGGTGCAACCGCCGCTAGGGGGGGTGGTAAAGCTTGTGGAAACTGTCCATAGACGGCGGGAAAGGCTGCATTATATATAAATAATTTTTGTTTTTGGTTTTTACACAAAATTCCGAAACATTTATAAAAGACAACACAACAATTAAGTATACGTATATGATAATATTAAGTGTTTATTGTTCGATATTGTTAAAAGTAGTTTTATTCATTTGATAAGTAAACAAAAGTTAAGGCAAGAAATCAGAAATACCAGCCAAACTGGAAGACTGGACTTGAAGAACTTTATATTATGTAAATTTCGTATATCGAGTTTTATTTTCAACAAATGTTAAAACGATTAACATGGAACAACAAATGAATACAAACGAAACTAAGTTAACAACAAAAGAAGAAACCAAAAGCCATCAAAGATAGCAAACAAATGTTGTAACTTTTACAACATTTCACTTGCATCTCCCTTCAACAAATCAAAAATAAATATTTATATATAGAAGTTAGAGTTATATAACACTTTTACTAACAATAAATATTTATGGCATGACACAACAATTATTAATTATTTCAATATAAAAAACAATTATGAATGATTGGGCTGTATTTATTCTGTTGTTTTAGAATTGATGGTGTCGATGAAGATGATGAGAATGATGGCAATCATCAACATGACTGGATAAAATAAATGAGATTGTGTGTTTTGGCTGATGATGAAAATGATGACACAATAAATTTTGGAAAATTAAGTAAAAATTTGCTTTCACTTGCACACTAAGCTAGAGATCCTATTTTCTTTTTTCATTTACTATCTTAGATCTATTCTCCAGTGGAGACTTAGACACTAGACCGATGGCTGATGGATACTTACCAACTCCTGGAAATGGTGGCAAACCAGGGAAGGCATGTTGCAGAGCAGCAGCATCGCCATTTGGCAAACCTTGTGGTGGTATGGTCAGATGCAGAGGATCTAAAGAAATAAATTCATGATAATTAGATTTGTCTAAAGTGAACGAAACTATGAACTAAAAATTCCTTAATTTCCTGAAATCTTATGAGGCGTTTTTAAACGTCGATCCATTAAGAAGACCAATGTTTGAAAATTTAAAAAAACCTAAGTTCTGAATTAATTTGAAGCGAAAATGTATTCCCTAAAAGTATACTTAAAACAAAATAATGTTTAAACGCCTCATAAAATTTAAATTTGGAATCAAATGTTGTTTTTTTAAACCTCCGCCATTGGAATGGTTCACTCAAATACACTTACGTCCTGGGAATGCCGTTTGTGGAATGCCATTCGTGAAGACACCATCCGCTGCAGCGGCGGCCGCAGCTGCTGCAGCAGCAGCCCCACCCGGCTGACCGTTGGGCGTATTGGCGCCCATATTAAAATTGGGCATAGTCGGGGATGGCAGCGATGGTGGCTGGCCGGTGCCATTGAGGCCATGAGGTATTTGCGTTGCCAGTGCAGCCATTGGATTCATATAGGCGGCAGCCGAACCGGGCGCTGTGGCAGCGGCGGCCATCAGAGCGGCTTGCTGTTGTTGCTATTCGAGAGAAGGTGTGCATACTCTTCAGTCAGGAAGCAGGAAAGGTGTTACCATGGGACTTACCTGAGCGTAGGCGCCGTACGGACTGAATTGATTAAAGACAAATGGATTCAGTAGGTTCATATGACCGGCCATTTGTTGCATGCGCCTTATTTGTCGCTCCTTCTCCGTATCGGCGTATTTGACAACCAGACTGGAGGATGCACCCTGCGAACGAGAGAGGGAGAGAGAGGGGGAAATTGATACTTTAGCATTGCATATTTATAGGCGGCTTTTCCGTTCGCTTTTCCTTTTTGAGTTGACGAGCAGGAAATCCTATTACAGGCCATTATTTTGTGATGACAACGTAGGTACTCGTACCTGTTCTTGCCTTTCTTATTATTCGCACACAACAGAAAAAATCGACAAAATAAATTCTTATATATATCAAAATAATTGGCATACGGCACACTTCAATTTGCATTTCTATTGAAAGCAGCTTACAGATAATAGCAATTCCTCTCGCTCCTTTGATGTCAATTAATTAGCATAATAATGACAACAGGCTTCACATTTCGCATTATGACAATTGAAAAGACATTCGCCAGTGCTTCGTTCCGTTCTCGTTTTTGTTTTCTAATTAAGATGAGTTTGCCTGATTTTTGTAATGGGAAACCTTTTCCTGCCGAAGCAAAATGCTTTTATGATTTGCGCAAATCATTAATCAAAGTAACAATGATATTATGTTGCATAATTTTAGGCGCCCCCTCAATGTGCCGTTAATGAGACAACAACACAAACAGGTGCTCCATGCCACCGCCTGCGTCCGGAACACAATTTTAATTAATGAAATATGAGACTCAAGTTTATGCTAAAGGCCAGAAGTTGGCGATGTTTTGCCCGAGTAGAGCATGAAACGAGGGTGGAATGTGAAACTATTTGTGTTATGCTCTCCACCATAGCCTGGAGATGTCTAAGGGTAACATGTAATGAGTTTTAATGAGCGAACAGTGTGAACATTAGACTTAGTCGTGTCGATAAGTTTCCGACAAATAATGTTCTAGTTTTCCTATGCATCTCAAGGCTTTATTTTGAATATTAAGTTAAGATGATAAAATGGTTAAATATGAGAATATTCTGGCCACTCTTACCACTATTAACAACAAACTTTGCAAAGCTGAGTTTAGAGCAATTATAATCATTTGTCTAATTTTATTAAATGCTTCATAAGCATTTAAAATCAAGTAGATGGCGAATATATATTGGAGTATAATTAAGGAAAGCGTCTAAAGATAAAATTAACTCTACAAAAAATGAGCAAAGGTAAACCTTTTAACAGGATTTAAATATGTTTTTTTGTACAATTTGTAGTTGGAATGAAAATAAAAAAATGTTTATATTTAACTAGTGCCCTTATAACCGTATTTCCCACTTATAGTTAGGCATTTTAACCATATTTGCACTTAATAACTTCATTACTCACTGTTTATATTGAATTAAATATTCAATAATATGTAACATATTCTCCATAGGAAAAAATACATAAAATAACAAATATGTGTCCATTCGCCCCGAAGGTTTTCACATTTGATTATCTAAGTCATTTGAAATTCATGGAAGCCAGAATAGATAATTGAGAGTGATATATCACATTTAGCTGGCTACTCTATCTTAACAGAAATGGCGTAGAGGTTAATACCTGAGATTAGAAATCAATAAGACCTGAGTTCAAATCTCGGTAAGGGCATGAACAATTTTTTTCTTTAACAAAACATGTACATATGCAATGCAACCATAAAAAAAATTAATGTACATTTCGAAATGTGTAATCGTTATGGAAATAGGCTATTAGATAATGACTTTCGCTGCTAACACTATAAGCACTAAAGCGAGATAGGGGAAGAGTTAATAAAATTGTATAGTGTTATTAATGCATAAATAAAAATAAAAGCTTTATTCGTGGAGTTTTTGTAAGCGTATTTGTTTACCAAATAATATTAATTCTTTCAAAATCATTACTGTGGATTTTCAAAAAATAGAATTTCTTTCAGTAAAGAAACTTCTTGGGATAAAATTTCAGGATTCTTTTTTTTCTTGTTTTAACTAACTGTTACACTGATTATAAAAGCAAAAATATCATGATTCATGATAAATGCCCAAAAAACAAATATGTGATTTTCATTGTCCTTAATAATTATTTTTTTTGAACTTGATGTTAAATTAATTATCGCAGCTCAACTTTATCCACACTGTTCATTCTTTCAGAATGTTGAATCTTTTGAAGACATTCAAAATAAGTTAGTGTTAAGGCAAATATTTAATAATTATTTTATTGAATTATTAATATATTTAGAGCCGGCGGGTACATTTGTCTAGAAAGTGGTAGTCAATAAAAACATATAACCAATTCACTAGCATTTAAAATCAACAAGCTCCCTGATTAATTAAACACATTTAATAAACGCCCTAAGAATACCCAGGAATCCGAACCTGAGAATTAAAGTTCTAAGAAAGTTTCAGCAAAAACCATAGATTCTAGAAAAAAATGAATTTAAATAAAAAAACATTTAAGAATTTTCTTTCAAATCCAACTACCCTCGGGCTGGAAAATAATTATTGTTTTTTTTCAACTCAGAAAACAAATAAATTTTACGAAGAAAATAAGGTATTGGTGAAGAAAATCGATGTCCAAATACTGTAGCTAAATCAAGTTGAGTAGAAGAACTAAAAGTCAAACTTGAGTATTTTATGAGTTGCAAAATATCTGAAAAATAAAAATCTTATAAATACGACAATATGCATTGCATAGTTTGAAAGGGCATGTATTTTACATTATACAATACATTCTGACATACACAGACTGAATCCTAGCAATTGAGAGGGGAATTCACTTTTTAGTTTATGATTACTCCATACAAGTTTTAATATGACTTGGATCAAGTAAGCATGTACTTATTTTAAGAACGATTCGAAATTATTTTTCAAGCAAATTCGAAATTAACTTAAGATAAATACCTATTTTTAAGTTCGGCAATACAATAATAAAATATGATTTTCTTAACGCCATGCTTTTAGTAATTACAGGTTCCGTTGACTATCATGTTCGGAAATATTGAGCCAAATACGGAATACTTGATTTTTTCTCACAGTGTATTGGAAAATATTGAAGGAGAAGAATGATTTTATTCGTTGTCTGTATGGCGCCCTAAATTGACAATTGTTTTTAAATTTTTCAGTGTTATATTGGTTGTTAAACCGATCAAAAATATCCTAGTTCATACCAAAATTAAATCAGTTCTTAACAAAACCCCGTCTTCATTTTTACCTTCAGATAATCCGTTTTCATAAAATGTTTGCAACCATTTGCCTATGTTTTAATTTGTTGGCCAACTTTGAACCGGAATACGACAACAACCGCAGGAACAACAACAGCAAAAATTTCTAAATTTATTTTAACCAATAAAACTTCGAATATAAAAAACCACTTGTCAATATCAATTATAGTTTTTGTGTAATTCAATTTCTTGTTAACCAGTACTCTTGAATGGTTTTTACGTAGGAAATCATATCCTTTGAAATTCAACGTCAGTTTGAGGTAATATGTCAGCTCAGAAATAGTTCGAGAGCCAGTTAAGCAGAAATGTTGCTATAAAATGACCAACAGGTGAAGGCAATAGACGAAAGAAATCTTTTTTTATTTTAACTTATGATATAGTGAAATGAAAGTGCAAGAATTTGAGATTTATAAAAGTCAATGTCCAACTCATTTATTCAAAATGGTAGGTATATCTTCGCGTTAAAAAACTGTTGCGCTGCTTAGGAAAACTTATTTTAAATCTTAGAATTAATACTTAGATAAAGTCTGTAGGTTTCCCACAAAACTAACCTAAATAGAGTCACAATGCGCATTTTAATCATACGCCGCCCAATGTGCAAACGAATGTAAAGACTATCCAAAAAGAATTAATATGAAGTCTTAAAAATAAGTCAATATTGTTATCAATTTATTATAAGAAAAATACCATAACAATTTTTTTTTTTTTTTTATTTAAAAAAAAATTAGCTCGATTAATTTGTAGAAATTCAATTTCACCTTAATAAAACTCAAAAATGTGACAACATTTGCTCTAAAAATTTATGTGTTCACATTTTTATGCATATTTGTTGGTCGCGGCTTTAATTGATAGATAAAAATGGTTGACCATTAAACAAATGTCCCGGCCGGGGTCCCTCAATTTATTTAGCAGTTAAAACAAGCTGCTGACCAGCTAAAAAACAACCGAGAAAAAACTATAAAATGCAAATCAGGAAAAAATATAATTCATTTGTTAAAACCATTTGCCGGGCCATTTGTTGAGCATTTTTTGAAAAGAAATATGTTGTCCTTTTAGGCGTTGACAAATCGACTCTCACACTCATGCCTAAAAGTATGCAACAAGCACAAAAAGGCAGTGGCAAAAGCCAAACGAAACGTGGCATAATAATTTTTGGCACGACTGCCATGTTAACATGTCCCCAGACACGTTGCACGAGTTTATTACGGTGAGTGTGTGTGTGTGTGTGTATGCGAGTCCTGGCTGCATTTCAGCGCCCTGGTACCGGGATTGCCATGCTTGCGGCTTGTAGCAACCATTAGTGAACACGGGTAACTGTGATTACACAGCGTATCTACAGCGCAGGAGAGTCAGAGAGCCAGAGCCTGACATTTGCATTTAAATATAAATACGTGCCGCGCTTTTTCTCCCCCCTTTTTTTTTGAGCAGACAAATTACTTTTTAAATGCACTCAGTAAGCCTTTCCCAATTGTAATTGGCCTTCCTGCACCCTTCAGGCTGCGGTTTGAAACTTTGCCAAATAAAAGAACTTTTTGAGCTACTCACATTAAAAAACAATAAAAAAATATTTGCCCGAGGCGAAGTGAGGCCCATCTAATGGCGTCACGTTTTGTGTGGCATGCAACATGCGATTTGCTGCCAAAAGTGCCGCCTGGCACGAGTCCAGGATGCCGGGTTCCCTCTTGTGTTAGTTGGCTTGTTAGTTGCCAGAAAACGGCAGCCTGCTGCCAGTTGCCTGTTGCATTCGAAGGACGACGACGACAACTAGGACTCCTTCTCTGTGTAGTCGTGTTGAATTTTTCATTTCATTTGGTGGCAGCAGCAATTCACTTGAATGGGAATTCCGTGTCGTCTTCAACAGGAAACCGGAAGTGAACAGGCCAAACACATACTCGTACATAATAAACGGTTTCATATTGACTGACTGCCAACTAATTTCTTGGGTCTTTTTTTTAGTTGCCCTGTTTTTGGTTTGGGGTTTTGGTTTTCCTTCTCTCCAAATTCAGCATGGAACCGAGAGGGGATTATTAGGCAATTAAATTGACGTTAATGAATTAATTTATGAGCTTTTGTGGTTGCCAGCCTGTTGCATAGCTGTTTCGGCTACGCAAGCAGAACTAATTAAGCCAGTGGAGAGATTAGCTGATGATGGCACAAATGATGTTGTTACATAGGACATTTGATGGCACAGAGGATTAATGAGGTTTTCTGGTTTCAATATTCTATTCAAACTGTTAATGCGAGAAGGTAGAAAATTGAGAGGGTTTCCCTTAAGTACACTAATTATTCGGAATTGTAAACCAGAGAACGTAACCTAACAAAGGAAATGACAGTTTTCTATATATTATTAAATTTTGTACACCGAAAGAATCCGTGCAGCATGCACAAACTGTAATTTGTCCTCTGCAATTTTCGCTTAACGTGTTGAAAGATTTAACAACTCCAACACGTTTCGATTGTGTCCACCGCTAAAACGCCTAATGACGTTTACACGGGGCTCCAACATAATTACAGTAATAATGTGGCTATATGAGCACGAGAGAGAGAGAGAGAGAAAGTCTCGACTGGTTGCTGGTTGGTTGGTTGGTTGCTACCTTCTCCTAACCAAGGATGATGATGACATTAGCGAGGTGTCAAGCGACAATTTAACGAGTTGTCGAGGACTTTCCGTCGCTGCATACGTGTATACGCGACAAGGATTCCAGTTCAGTATGTGCGTGTGTGCCACATGCAACAACATCAGCAGCTGGAGCACATTCGTCACGAAATATCCTTCGTTCGTGTCGTCGACCAACAATTTTGTATGCTTTTAAATTAGCCAAAGTGTGAAAGTGTCATGTTTCGAAATATGAAATTAACAAGAGCAGGAAGAAGTTGAGCAAAAAACCAGGCGATGGGGTTGAAGAGGCGGTGGCCAACGTTGAATGGAGGAGGCCTTGTTGTTGTTGGGGCTATATACTGTAATTTGTTGGGTTGCAAATTGAAAGGAAGTGCACTTCAATTAATTGTTGTAGCTGTTGGTGATGTTGGTTCCTGCTTTTGTGGGTTTGCCAGAGGCCTTAGGTGATGATGGAAATATTTTCAAAAAGTTTAAAAAATTAAAATTTTAAGGAACATCTTCATATATATTTAAAGAATGACAGTCTGTCAGTTGGAGGGTTGGGTGTTTGTGTATTTTCCAGGTATTAAAAGGGTCATAAAAGATGAATGTGGTTGCCCACTTTCAGGAATCGTCATATAAATCGCCATAAAAGACGATTCCTGAAAGTGGGGAAACTTTATCTTCTTTTCATGAAATTTTCAATACCTAGAAAACTTAATAAACAGAAAATAAAAACAAATAAATTTTAAAGACACCAACAAAATAGGTCCCAAAAAATTCCAATATCCCGACAAAAACTGAAAATGTCCAAAAAATCTGAAAATTTTAATAAAAGTTATCAACCAATGCCAAAAATTATTTCAAATTGGTAAAAACCAAATATCTAAAAAAAAAATACCCAAAATGAAAAAAAATACCAAAACTACATAATACTACATATTGCAAAATAAAAACCCCTGGATTGGGCGGAAAAATAAACAATCGCCAAGAGTTATGAAAACTTACACAAAATAGAATAGCACTGTAGTTGTGTGCTGAATTTCACCACCAAAACCATTCCAAATACAGAATGACATTAAAATTGACCATAATCGGGGGTGCCACAGAAAACTCTTCCAACCAAATTCCAACCGAATTCCAATACTTAGGTGCCACAGAAATTTCTTTTGGTTGGTTTCAAACCTCTAATGTTTTGTTAGGAGATTTTGGTGTTTCTCTACATGATAGCCAGCGGATAAAGGGATGGAAACTAATAACTCATGTTTGGTGCCAACAAATTTTTAATATTTGCATTATTTTGGTGGAGATTGCGACTTAAAATTGATTTATTATTTAAAAATGCACCATAAAACATATAACAATCAAAAAATTTCAGTTTATCATTAAATTAACCCACATCTAAAATAAGGAACATTTCGAAATTTCGGGGTTAAACCCCCATATTTTCATATGCGAAATACCCTATACTAAAATTTTGTTCTCTAGTATTCTAGTAATTAAGATTATTTATCGATTTGCCGAGAGAATGATGAATGTAGGATGAACTATTCTCAAGTTATGACCGAAAGATAATTCGCTGCCGCAGGTTTCTTGCAGGGTTGCCAAATGGTTGTGGCGGTCTCACTTCATCCTCTCACTCTTGACGCTCGGTACTCCCGCCCGTTTATATTGCACATCTCTAACTCACACACACACTGAATTAATTCTTCGCCATTCTGTTACACTCCTTCTTACCGTCAACATGTCTTCTCCAATGAACCGAACTCAAATCTAATATGTGTTTAAAAACTAAATAGTTAACGTGGCGTAGCCACATGGTCACAGTAGTGGCGCCATCTATTGGTCAGTTTTGAAAGTCCCTCAACAAGCTTTGTTTAAAGCAAGCTATTGGTCAGTTTTAAAAATCCCATTGCATTGCTCAAAGCAAAAAAAATTGTTGTATAAAAACATTTAAATTCTATATAAAAATAACAAGTAAGACCGTTGCAGTCGAGTAGCCCGACTTCAATATACCCTGTACAATTGAAAACGAGAGCGAAAGTTAAAATCGGCTCTAACCGACTTCGATAAACCTGTTACTCATGAAAAACATGTTTAACAGTGCTCCTGCGTTCCTTAGGGTGACCATCCGAAAAGTATGCAACATTTTTTTAGGGTGGGAGGGGTGGAGGGGGGGGGGGGCTTGGTTCGCTTTTTTGCTCATAACTTGTGAACCGTTTATCCGATCTTTATCATTTCTTCGGCAAATCGATTCATTTTGCTAATTACTAACTATCTCTAGAAAGTACGAATCGTCAAAACTGTGGGAGATATAACGTTTTTTCCAAATTGCGGGGGCGGGAGGGGGCGTGGCCAAAATTTGAAACAAACTTGATCTGCGTGCAGATAAAAGAAGCATTTGTCCCATACATGTCAAACCTCTATCTTTTACCATCTCTGAGATCGACGCGTTCATACAGACAGACGGACAGACGGACGGACGGACGGACATGCCAAAATCGACTCGGCTGTTGATGCTGATCAAGAATATATATACTTTATAGGGTCGGAAATGTTTCCTTCTCCCTGTTACATACATTTGCACAACTTCATGATCCCTTTTTACCCATTTTAATGGGACAGTATAAAAATTACGAGCTGCCAAGGTATATAAACCTCGGAGTGATAAAGATTGGCTGAACGATACTCAAGTTATGACCAAAAGAGATTTCGCTGCCGCAGCGCAGCAGCAGCGCTGTTACTGTAGGTACAGAGTATATTCAGTCGGGCTTGACCGACTTCCTTACTTGCTATTACATATGAAAAAAGTAACCATTATTTAAATAAAATAAAGAAAAATGAACGTAATTTTCTAAAAAAGATTCCCAAATGAAAGATAAAACCTGTTTAGAAAATACAAAATAAACATTTAAAAAAATATTTTCTGACCACACATCAAACAGAGACTTGTATTTGCACTTACATCGAAAGAGAACCACGTTGTGCAAATCGGACTAAAAGAATCTATTGCATTTTGAAAAAAAAAACCTTTAAACGGGCCTCAATTTAAAGTTAAGCTTAAATTGAAACAAGCTGACACTATACACTTTCTATCCTTTTCTTTCAAAACAAAATTTTAAAAAAATCATGAAAAAGAAGCAATTATTAAAAGCAT
This sequence comes from Lordiphosa stackelbergi, assembly GCA_018904235.1. Classification (NCBI taxonomy): domain Eukaryota; kingdom Metazoa; phylum Arthropoda; class Insecta; order Diptera; family Drosophilidae; genus Lordiphosa; species Lordiphosa stackelbergi. The sequence goes on from JAEIFU010000145.1 coordinate 213,805, forward strand.
TGGTTTTCGGTGTGCACATTGGGCCCAATGGCCGATTATTTGGCATTAAGTCGAAAATTTCATGGAAACAAAACGTATTTCTAATTATAGGTACTCCTTTAAACTACATAGTCAAGGTACAACGAATCGAATAATATTTTCGATTATTTGGCAACCCTGAATTTGTTATCGATTATCAAAGTCAGGCGTTGAGTGAAGTGATTGTTGCGATAAAATTGGCGTCAAATATTTGTTAACTTTTTGGACTTGCACGTCGTGTAAAGTTACACACAAAATTATGGCAAATTATGGATAATAAAGGCCAGGGTATATAGAATGAATAAATGGAAGCATTTTTTAAAATGTTCAATGTGTTTCATTAAAGTGTGTTGTTTCGTGTTGTCCCTATACAGAGAAAACTTAACCAAAGTGCAAGTCTTCTGTGGAGTAAAAACTAACCTTGTGCGTGTTTGTGCGTTTTGAACTTGAAGAGGAGCTTGAACTCTGTCATGCAACGCTGCTGGACGTATGGATGGCAACTCTACCGCTCCTACAAACTGGATATTTTGCCAAAGGAAGTTCGATTAAAATTTTTTAATTTATGTTTTAACTTTTAATTTACAGTTCTCAAAGTTTTGTTTGAGATAACGTATACGCAATGTTGCCATATAAAGGCGGTCGGGGTAGGCGTTGTCAAATTGACTTAAAATTTGGTTTAATATTTAGAATGTTATATTTATCAAATATTCAGTTCGATATCTGCAACAGTAGACTTTATGCCAATTATTTGGCTAGTCAGCCCACAGACCACACAAATTTGTTTGCTCAGAAACCAAAAAAAATTACAGTAAGCCATTGAAGCATAGGGAGTACACGTAACTCTAAACGAGTTCAGATGAATAGCCTTTATTAATTTAAGTCTATTTTACAAATATTTTATCATTGGTTACTTGTAATGCACAATTTGTATGATCATTTACATAAACACCACCACCACTTCTCTATCTTTATAAACTACAATCGTTTTAATTTCTAACTTTTCTCACTTCACTCCAATCTATAGCCTCTATCCAATCAATGCCAATGACAACTTTCAATGACTTTTTCAATTAATTTTCATTAAACAAAAAAATTACACCCAAAATTCAAACTTCTCTCCCTTTTGCAGAGTGAATCAACACAGTCGTAGGTAAATAGCACTGAGAAAAAGTAGCAGTAAAACTAATTACAAATTCATTTTCAGATTTTAATTTCGCTGTCAGTGGCAGCGGCAATCGCAGCAGCAGCAGCCATGTCAAAACAGAAACAAGAAAAAACTGAAACGAACCCTTCACCACAAAAGCCCCGAGTAAGTAATCTTTTCCGCCAAATAAATCACACCATCGACTAAAAAAAAAAAGAAAAATTGGAGAAAGAGCAAAGAAGCAGTCGCCAAATTAGTGTAAAATGCCACTAATCTAGCCAAAAGCAAAAGGAAGAAAAAATTTACGTACCACTCTATGGGGAAAGTTACTTTCAGTTCTCGTTCGCAAAGTTGCGACGCGCGTTGTTAACCGCAACCCTGGGAGGAGGCACACTGCATACATTAAACAACTTTCGGCTCATTGCATTTACCCCCTTCCCCCACCCGGCGACTACCATCAAAAGGCAGGGCTTTTGGAGCCGCCGGCGAAGCGTAAAATGCGGGCAAGCAAAAAGCGCGACCCATCGTTGTACGAAGGACAACGGGCGTTGACAATGCAACTTGGTCGTGGCCAAAATGAAAAACTTATTTAATTTACTTTGCTTTTTGCCACAGACCTAGCCATTTAATTCAATTACTCGACGAGAGTTCTTTTTGAGACGGATTTTTATATGATTTTTTTTTTTTTTGTGAAAAACCGACGAGAAGGGCCTAAGAAGCCTCTCCAAGAGAATAATCAAAGTAGTTGCGACTAGCAAAGGAGCCAGTTCAAAGAAGTGCATTGAAATATAAAAAGTAGTTAGAGTAAGTGGATTTTAATTAAAAGCTTCATTCTGAAAATGCGACAATCTCGTATATATTAATCTTTACGAAATCCTGACTAAGAGGGCATTTAAACTCGGATGCAGCGCCCATCTCTAGCAAGGAGCTTTACATTATCTACTTACTCTTTTCAGTATTCTTCTCAACAGACAGAATAATTTAACCTAAGCCTGTTCCTGTTCGGTTCAACAAAAATTATACTTTAACAAATCTGAACTAAAAACAAAATTCTAGATAAAGAAATATAATTCGTGTTAATGTTGAGTGATTCGCCAAAGCATGAAGCTTGTTTAAGTCTTTATAGGATTTCAATATGACTTTTAGAAAATGACGATGCACAAATTTAAAAAAATAAAATAATTAATGAAATTATTTGGTTTTTTTAATCTTCTGAATCAATGTTACCCAAGTCTAAATTACTAACAGGCTTTTCCAAATATAGAAAAATTCTGAAAAATATTTCATTCATTTAACATATCAATAAGTTTTTTTTTAAATTCAAATCCAAACCTTCACCCAAAAAAATATGATATTATATCAATTAGAATTCAAAAATTCGAAAAACGGAAAGCGACGGCAAACTTATATTAACTGTGAAAGTGGTCGAGATGTAGTGTGAGCTGGGTGTGGTGCAAGGGGTAGTGTATTGAGATTTCTTTCGGCAAATCGATTCATTTTGCTAATTCTAACTATCTCTAGAAGGTACGAATCATCTATCTTCAAAACTGTGAGGAGGTTTTTTCCAAATTGCGGGGGCGGGGGGGGGGTGGGGGAAATTTGAAAAAATTATCTGCGTGCAGATAAAAGAAGCATTGTCCCAAACATGCCAAACCTTTCTCTCCTCTCTGAATCTCTCAGACAGACGGACGGACGGACGGACGACGGACACACTATCGACTCGCTGTTGTGCTGATCAAAATATATTAAAATTTGTATCAATTTCTTTAAAATTTGTATCAATTTCAATTTGAAACATGTGTCTCAAATTGAAACTGAAACTAGTATCATTTTTTTTGTATCAATGTAAGCCTAGAAAGTATTACATTGAAACTTAGAATATTATTTTAATGCGCAGAAGTATCAATTTGAAACTAATCAACTTTTTTTTATGTTCGAAAATTCGAAGAGTGTATGAAATGTACAAGAAAACATGCCGAATGTGGCAGCTGGCGATGCTTGACATGTCACATTTAGTGTTTTAATTTATTTGCAAACAATTCAATATGTAGTTAAAAGTAAAAGCTACGGAGGACCCTTACCCAGACGACGTGATGAAGATATATAAACGGATTTCAAATGGAGCACACTTACAAGGTAAGCTTAAGCAGCTAAGTATAAATGTTGTTCTGGTTCTTTTTGCCAACATATGTAAATAACAAATGTAACTATTCAGGCAGGACACATAACAAGACACAATGCTGCTGTTGCTGTTTCAGCGCTTTGCAAGATAACGAACAATGCGAGAGGTTCGAAATGAAGAAAGCTGCAGAACTGGCTTTTTTTAGCGTTTTTCGCGTTTTTCACTCAAGGTCTCTAAAGGCGTAAACCCCCACATACGGCTGGGTTCCTCATGAAGAGAGCGCGAAAACGTGACTGTGTCTCTCTCTAACACACAGTGATATATGACTTCGGAAAGCTTTCGGTGAGGATTGCGGAGTATGTACGTGCCCCAGGGGCTTTGGCTGAGGGACTCTGATGTACGGGTTCCAGCAAGAGGCAAACCCATATAGTGACTTCTGATTATACAACATTCGCGTGCACACGAGGCATGCAGTGAGAGACCAATGTTTCTCTATAGTGAAGTGTCCACACTTGACGAATTTAATTTATTAGTGTAAATAAAATAAATTATAAGAGTTTAAGATAAAAATAAAGTGTTTTAAAATGTTATGTACTAAGTTTGTAAAGAACTGAATTTATATTACAAACTTGATAAGAAATAATTTTAAGTTGATAAAAGCTAGTTTCAAAATGATACTAAAAGTTTGATAATTGAAGTGTCAAATTAATAAGACCTAGTGTCAAATTGATACTAAAAATTTAATACCAAAAAGTGTCAACCGGATACTCGTTAGTATCAAATTGAAATCCTCGAAAGATCATGTTAATACTTTCGAAGATATCAATGTGATACTTGGAGTATTAGAGAGAATTCGATACTCAATAGTTTCAAATTGATGTCTAAATTGTGTCCATTGATGACAACTTTTTTTGTCATTAGGGGATTATTTTGTTCCGGCTCAGGATTCGGAACAAAAACTTTTAAAACAAAAAATATTTTTAATAATTTCATATTTAAATTAAGGGTACAAACTTTATATTTACGAATTCAAAACTTAATGCTGAAACAATGGTAAAAAATGTTAAAGTCAAAGTGCAATTTTTTCTGCAAATATTAAAATGAAAATCTGATCATTTTTCTCTTAGTGTGAAAGATTACTCAGCTCTTAAAAAAAACAATTTTTAATTGTGGCACAAAATATATCTAAAATTATTTCTAGTCTTAGTACTTAGGGTCAATGATCTTCCTACAGTGATGGTGTCAATTTAATGTCCTGAACTAGAATTAGTCACTTAGAGCTCTTAAATTTCCGCAAATGCAGTTAATGATCGAAAGGTAATTCTGGATCATCAACTCAAATTTGACTTCACATTGCACAGGGTCATACTGATGCATCTTACTTTGGCGTAATAAGCTTACAAAAAATTGCATAAATTTCATTTCATCCAAAAATTTCTAAAGCCATCTTATAGGGAACTGCACTAAAGCTAAACTCTTTCAAAGTACACCTCAAAAAAGCACAAATATTACTTTCCATTTTAAAAAGCAGATTTTTCTCCCTCTCTTGCCTGCTGCACCAACAAACTTTAAAGCTGGCACCTAAGCAAGTAAATTGCTTTCTAGGCTTAGCAACACAGTTCGTTTTTTCTTTCCAATTCTTTACTTC